>CAUYQV010156163.1:0-12822 GCA_963574575.1 Galagoides demidoff | reverse complement strand
ACAGGCGCCCGCCACAACGCCCGGCCATTTTTTGGTTGCAGCCATCATTGTTGTTTGGCGGGCCGGGCTGGGGATTCGAACCCGCCACCTTAGGTGTACGTGGCTGGCGCCTTAGCCACTTGAGCCACAGGCGCCGAGCCTCATTAATTCTTTACATGTGGCGTCTTCTGCAGTAGCTTCCTTATGGTCCCTTAGGGGAGATCCTCTGTTTTGATATTTCATGTTGCCTGAATTTTTCTGTTTGTTCCTCCTCATGTGTTCTTTCTTCT
Source organism: Galagoides demidoff (assembly GCA_963574575.1). Classification (NCBI taxonomy): domain Eukaryota; kingdom Metazoa; phylum Chordata; class Mammalia; order Primates; family Galagidae; genus Galagoides; species Galagoides demidoff. Next base: position 12,553 of record CAUYQV010156163.1, on the reverse strand, counting down.
TGTTCACCTCCTTGTCCTCCTTTTTCTTTCTCACTACTTCCTTTGTTTTAAACAAAAGTCCTTGCTCTTGGCTCTGTGCTCATAGCCCAGTGGTTAGGGCACCGGTCACATACACCGAGATAGGTGGGTTCGAACCCAGCCTGGGCCTGCTAAACAACAAGAACTGCAACAGCAACAAAAACAACAAAAAATAGCTGAGCATTGTCATGGGCACCTCTAGTCCCAGCTACTTGGGGGGCTTAGGCAAGAGAATTGCTTAAGCCCAAGAGTTTGAGGTTGCTCTGAGCTGTGACACCACAGCACTCTACCATGGGCAACATAGTTAGACTCTGTCTCAAAAAAAAAAAAAAAGTCCTTGCTCTTTTTTTTGTTGTTGTTTTTTTGAGACAGAGCCTCAAGCTATCCCCCTGGGTAGAATACTGTGGCTTCACAGCTCATAGCAACCTCCAACTCCTGGGCTCAAGCGAGTCTCCTGCCTCAGCCACCCAAGTAGTTGGGACCACAGGCGCCCGCACACAACGCCCAGCTGTTTTTTGGTTGCAGCCGTCATTGTTGTTTGGCGGTTCCGGGCTGGATTCGAACCCACCACCTTAGGTGTATGTGGCTGGCACCTTAGCCACTTGAGCCACAGGCGCCAAGCCGAAGTCCTTGCTCTTGATGACAACGTGTTGCCCCAACACCAGGTGGTGTGTGCTATTTTTAGGAGACAGAGAAAACATAGCCCACAACTTCTGTGGTCCTTATTCCAAACTTAGTTGCTTTCAGTGATCACTTGTTTCCTTAGCATTCTGACCCTCGTGGGTTGGGATTTTAAAGTTCATAATAATCCTTTAGGGGCAGGTCTTACAGTGGCCTCTGTCCAGTTCCTGTAGGGTGTGGGAGTCCCTCAGCATTTCCCAAGAGTGGAATTCTGAGCCCTTTAGGCAAAATTAAGATGGCCATGCTTTAGGCTCCTGCTAAGACCCTCTCATGACCTTCCCACAGTGGTAGCCCTCTGGCCCACAAGACCTTCTCAGTATGGCTGCCTTGTCAGCCACTAAATCTATGGCAAGTCCACTCCAACTGGCATTCAAATCTGGTTGCTGTATACTGTTCAAGTCCTCCCACTCTTCCAAACTTTCCACTCAACGTGCAGCTTACCTCAATAACTGAAAACTCTGGAAAGGCTTCTTCCCCCCACCTCTGTGGGGTGGCCAGCTGATTTCAGCCCATCACAATCACTTGTCAATTTCATCACATCTCCACTGTTCTGGATCATACTCTGTATCCAACTCACCACCTCCTCGCTGTGTTCCTTGAGCTATGACTGTCCGTAAGGTCCCTGCACCAGGTATGGCTGGGTTCTCTCTTTTTCTCCAGTCTTTCTAGGAGAGCTCTGCTGAATGATCCTTCTGGTCTCACATCTTGTTCCTCCCTCATGTTGTTTTTTTGTTTTGTTTTGTTTTGTTTTGTTTTGTTTCAGACAGAGTCTCACTTTGTTGCCCCTAGTAGAGTGCTGTGGTGTCACAGCTCACAGCAACCTCCAATGCTTGGGCTTAGGTGATCCTCCTGCCTCAGCCTCCTAAGTAGCTGGGACCTGCCACAACACCTGGCTATTTTTTGTTGCAGTCCTGGGCTGTGTTTGAACCCGCCACCCTTGGTATATGGGGGCGGTGCCCTACTCACTGAGCCACTGGTGCTGCCCGTGTGTTTTGTTTTTTACCAAATGTTTTTTCTTATTCTGGAATTCCAATAAATCTGACAGTTCCTGTCTCCCAATTTTCTGAAATAAATCTTCTGCAACCATCCCACTCTTTGAGAGTTTTTAGAATCTGAGCAACATGTAATTCAAATGAAATAGAGGCCTGTCAGGAGTCTGCCTCACTCCATGGGAGGCTGGGAATCCCTGGGTGTAGCTGGTGGGCCTGTGTGGAGCCCAGATTTGGGACTCTACTTGGCCTTTGCTTTCTTTCTACTCTTGCAGAGCTGTAAAGTCTGACTACTGGGGAAGTGACTTCCAAAACACTGCAGGGGTAGGGTCAGACTAGTGGTTTGGTTAGCCCCCCAGTGGAAAGCATTTTCCTAGAACTTACCTTTTGATGAAGCTCCTTAAATGTCACCCTCTCAGTGAGGCCTGTCTTGACCACCCTGTTTAAAATTCCATCCCAATTACCTTTCGTAGTCTACCTTACTTCAAACAGTGCCCTCCTTTCCCCGTATGCATTACCTTCAGAATATGATGGAATTTACTGTCCACCTTGCAGAGACTTTAGGGGCAATGATTCTGGTCTATTTTCTTAACTGAAAGATTCTCAGCTCCTAGAACAGTGCCTGACCTTGAGTGGAGAATAGACCAGTGAATGATGGCCAGGGAAAGGGCTGAGCAGGCTTGCAGGAGGGGAGGGTATAAGACAAGTGATTAGCTGGGTGCCCTGAAGGGAGGGTACCTGTGCTGGGTATTCGTGGACTTAGAGCTAATCAGTATTTGAACACCTCTAATGATAGAAACGTATGTCAAGACAAAGCACCAATGTTTAGGGCAACTTTTTAAAACTGATATTGAATCTTAAGGCTCTCCTCCAGTGGCTAACTAGACTTTCTCTTGCCCTAGGGGATTGGCCTAGTCATGAGAAGAGAGCTCAGCCAGGACTCATCCTGTCCCTCTCCCTTCTTGGAGAGGTCCTTTGTGATTCATTTATAGGCCTAAGGCTATGCAAGACCTACCTTTAGGTTAATATATACAACAAACTGCTTGGGTCTGAGTTTACATTCTATAGTGTATCTCTGATTAACAAACCCTTATCTCAACTCAGCATCCCTTCTTTTCTCTTTTTTCTTTTTGAGACAGAGCTTCAAGCTGTTGCCCTGGGTAGAGTGCTGTGGCATCACAGCTCACAATATCCTCCAACTCCTGGGCTCAAGTGATTTTCCTGCCTCCACCTCCCAAGTAGCCAGGACTACAGGCGCTGCCACAATGCCCGGCTATTTTTTGGTTGCAGCCGTCATTATTGTTTGGTGGGCTCAGGCTGGATTCGAACCTGCTAGCTCAGGTGTATGTGGCTGGCGCCTTAGCTGCTTGAGCCACAGACGCTGAGCCTCTCTTTTTTCTTGAGACAAGAGTCTCACTCTGTAGGTCTGGGTAGAGTGCCATGGTGTCATTGAAGCTCACAGTAACATCAAACTCTTGGTCTCTAGCAATCCTTCTGCCCCCTTCTCCCAAGTAGCTAGGAGCTGCAACTACAGCTAGGTTTATCACCACACCCAGCTGATTTTTCTGTTTTTAGTAGAGACAGGATCTCGCTCTTGTTTGGGCTGGTCTTCTGAGGTCAAACCATTCACCTGTCTTGCAGAGCAAACTTCTAGGGGTGGGGCTAGCCAGATGCTTTGTCTTTGTTTTGGGAGGAGAGGTGAAGGTGGAGGAGACAAGGGTTTGTGTGCAGCTGCATTTAGGCCCCCCAGCAGGTGACCCTGAACATTTTTTCATGTTTATTGGTCATTTGTCTCTCTTACTTTGAAAAGCTTCTGTTCATGTCTTTTGCCCACTTTTTGATGGAGTTATTTGATCTTTTTTGTTGCTGATTTGCTTGAGTTGTTTGTAGATTCTGGTTTTTACTACATAGCCCTTTATTAGACAGTTGGCAAATACTTTCTCTTATTCTGTAGGTTGTTTGCTGTGTTGATATGTATACTGTAAAATGCCTTTTACAACAATCTGGATGGAACTGGAGACCATTTTCCTAAGTGAAACATACAAAATATGGAAAAACAAACACTGCATGTGCTGACTTTTAAATTAGAACTAATCGATGAGTGCACATGTGCACAGGAAGAAGTAAAACTCAACAGAAATCAAGCAGAGGAGGAGAGTGGAGGGAAACCTACCTGATGGGTGCAGTGAACACCATCTGGGTGATGGGCACACTTAGATCCCTGTCTCAACCATTGTAAAAGCGATTCACGTAACCAAAATTATTTGTATCACACAATAGTTTGAAATAAAGAAAAAAGACACAGTAACAGTATGGGGTGGTTTTATTACTAGTGGGTCACTCTATTGGAAGCTGAGGTTCTTAATCTGACTGAATTCACCTCCATGTTACTGGAGGATAAATTGTAGTTAAGGAAGAGGCTTCTGCACCTAGGGCCTTGGATAGATTGAAACCAAGTAACCCGATGCTTTTATCATTTTCTGGTAGAAAAGAAATTTGTCTTCAAAATCATGGTTTCTCAGCTTTGGTCAGCAGAGCCAGCTATGGGAGTCTACCCATGGTAGCAGGTCATCAGTCTGCCCAAGGGCATGGCCAACACTGGGGGCAGTGGCTGCTGCCTACTCATGGACAGACACGGTGCTAATCCCTGAGACAGGCAGGGGAAGCTCATTAGTTATGAGTCAGGATGGCCAGGTGATGGTTGTCACCACTAGAACCAGCACCCTTTCTGCTCCCTCCTTTGATCAGAATTTGCTTGTGTGTACAGTTCTTTTGGCAGATGGCTTGGAGAGCTCATTGAAACCATTGTCCCAGAATATGAGGGGCCCAGACTAAAAGAAACCTTTACTGTCCATGGGGCAGTTGTTGAGCTGGCTATGTTGTTTACAAAGTTTGAGCACAAATAAAATTAATACAGTGTGCCTTAGTAAGGAAACTGAGGTAGAATTAAACTTCCCAGTGAGCATAGCTTGTTTCTAGCCTTGAACATGGAACCGTGCCTTTCTTTTCTCCTTTGGTTTTTTTAACAAGTCTGCATTAGCACTGCTGAAAAGATCTCACAACACTAATACAGCTCTTCTTTGTCAACCAGCCCGGTAGGCATGAGCCGTCATCTGAAGTCCTTACTCTGGCGCAGGTGAGGCCATGGAACTGGTTGGAATCAGTGTTAGTGGAACCTTTCTCGACTAGCTGGGTTCTCACTGGTAAAGTGGTGTCTAGGTACATGTAAGCAAGTTAGCAGGTGTGAAACATACATTATTTGTATACATTTCCATTTGGTTGTCTGGAGGAAGTTTAAACATCAAACTATTGAAGGTTTTTTTTTTTTTTTCAAATTCAGCATTCTTTCTAATTTAATTTTTTGACATTACAACAGGCTGTACATAATTACTATATACAACGTGATGAGTTTGGAGATAACTGCTTATAATACCTGGCAGGGGACTTGTCAGGCTGTGTGCTGATCAGAATGCTATGTGGCCTTTTAGTAACAGGAAGCAGGTGGAAAGGTGCAGACTTTGTTCATTGCCTGGCACAGCACAGACTCCCAGCACTGGCGTCATCTGGGCCTGGTTCTTCTGCAGGCTTGCTGCCATCCTTGGGATCCTTCCGCTTCTGTCCTGCTGTTGTCTGAGGCTGGTCCTGTCCTTGCAGTGTGCTGTAGCAGCTCCTTATGAAATGCAAACAGCACTACCCAGAGCATCTCATAGGGCCTCTGTGGGTGCTGCATTTTCGAGCAGTAGGGTTTTCTAATGGGACCTGCAGTGTGGGTGGATCCTTAAAAATCGGTATTTTTAAACTCAGGATCAAGCCAGTGAGTGATTCAAGATATAAGAAAATATAGATGCTTTCTCACTAGCATATGTAGTTTTTTATTTTTATTTTTTTGAGACAGAACCTCAAGCTATCACCCTGGGTAGAGTGTCGTGGCATCACAGCTCACAGCAACCTCCAACTCCTGGGCTCCAGAGATTGTCCTGCCTCTGCCTCCCAAGTAGCTGGGACTACAGGCACCCGGCACAATGTCCGGCTATTTCTTGGTTGCAGCTGTCATTGTTGTTTGGTGGGCCCAGGCTGGATTCGTATCTGCCAGCTTGGGTGTATGTGGCTGGCGCCTTAGCCGCTTAAGCCACAGGCACTGAGCCCATAATATAGTTTTTTTCATACAGTTGAGTATTTTTTTAGACTCTCCAACATTATTTTGTTTCTCCAAATGATGGTGACAACATACTGACTGGGGCTTCCTGTGTGGCAAGTGTTTTAAATACTTGGCATTTCCTCCCTGCAGCCCCTTCCTCCCTAAGCTTGGTACTGGCCCAGGTTCATTTTGCAGACCTGCACTGTGAGGTGTAAGGACAGGGAGCTTGCTCATTTTGAGTGCAGAGTGTGAGGATGGCCTACCTGGAAAACTAGCTCCCTAGAAACAGAATCCAAGTATGGAAGTTAGGGCTTCTTCCATATGGGCAGAGGCAGAGGAGCTTTTAGCAAGACTACAACATCATTCATACCAGGTCTGCACATAGTTATAGGAGTATTTCTCTTGGGGAATGGTGTATTTAACATTTTTTACAGAGGGTGTAGTAGATAGGTTTTCTGTCCTAAGGTCTAAGCAATGCAGGACAGCCAAGGGGGAGTTAGTATACAACAAGGGCCACTAGTTAAGATGTTCAGCCTCTGACTTCATTTAATTCTCTGTTATCATTATACAGAATGGAAAACCATAAGGAAGGGACTGAGTCTATAATCTGAGAACAGAAGTTGTAGCCATATGTGACTGGATCACAGTTACATCTCTCAAAGCTTCAAGTGTTTTGAGAAGTTCCAATAGCTTTTAAATTTTATTGATTTGTTTCAGACTTCAGACTCTGTTTTCCTAAATACAGTGCTGTGCTCCCTCCACATTCCTCAGCCTGTGCAGTGTATGTGATTATAGCACTTGGTCCGTGAGGTCCCATGGCAGCTGTCCTGGCAGGATCCTAAATTGATTCGCACTTTAGGTGTTTTGGTAGTTTATGAGACATTCAGTCTTGTTATCTAAGTGAGGTGTCTTCACTGTAAATAGGATGTGGAGATAGAAGATGGAGTTTTGGCCTATGGATGCAGAGGGGGATGGGCAGTTACATGGGCTAGAGGGAGCTGGGAGGCTCACTGTAGCCCTGTAGCCCTAGTGCATGTCATCTTAGCTACCCAGTGCTTTGTGTTGGAGGGCCAGGGGTACTCCAGAACCAGTCTACAGAAGCATTCAGCAAGGGCAACACATTCCATGTCATAGTCTTGAGTTGAGTGCTGCATCCCCAGCACTGGTGAGTGAGCCAGAGGGGCTCCCAGCACTAAAGTCTAGTTCCCATTATCAAGTACCCATAGGAATTACTGGGGAGGAGACTTCTACTGGGAAACATCTCAGAACATATAGAAAACACACACTTGGTCTGTGGGCTGTTAGGGTTACTCATTCATTAATATTTATTTTTTCTGCTTTATGTCCATTAGCAGAGCTTGTTGAAGGGAATCCAGTCCAAGCAGTCTTTGTAATACTGACATTATAGTCTTTGAAAGGCCTTTGTAAGTAGAAATTATGTGTGTGAAATTTGGTGTACTGTTTCAAACTTATCACAAAGAGTTAGGTTCCAGCAAAGAGCATGCTGCTTATATAAAAAGTAACTATGATTCTATTTAATAATAAGGAAGTGCAGAGAGCCCAGACATGAGGAGCTTTGGGTGCCCAAGTTTAGGAAAAAGGGCCCTTGGGAGCCGTGCTAGGACCAGTGTGGCACCACCACTGTATGTACTTGAGACATCTGGGGCACTGTCCTCATGGTGACCCTGCAAGGAAAGATTGTTGCTCATTTTATAGATGTGCAAACTGCTGATGAGAAGTGATTTAACAAAGGTTATCTGTGCAGTGAAAGTGGTGGTAGGAGTTGTTCTTCCCAGTGTTCGTATCTGTGTGTGTGTGTGTGTGTGTGTGTGTGTGTGTGTGTAAACATAGTGTCCTGCAGTGTGTACCACCTCCTCCATGAATTCAAGTGGGGAGTGGGGCAGGGAGGAAGGCGCTGGCATTGGCCTGCGGGTTCCACATGGAGCTCCTCCTTGCCTATACCTGTTCCCACCTCTGCCTTTTCCCCCCACCCTTGCCTTCATTCCCAGCTCTGCCTTCCTCCCACCCCCATCTTCATTCCCAGCTTCTGGTTTGCTTCTCCAAGTCTGCAGGCAGATTGATAATTTAAGGCTGGTTCTTTTTTAAAATGTATATTTCTCTGTGCAACTTAAGTTTCAGATAGATTGTATTTTGGCCCAGAGACATGTTTCAGGCTCATGGTTTCATCTGGAAATAGCCTCTTTTTGAGAGAACCTTTTGCCTGACTGTCTCCTTCATGAGAAGCAGCAGAATAGCCCACCTTAGAGGTTCTTCCTTCTCCCTTCCCTGTCCCCTGTTTGAGCCTCAGATGCTGACTGATGTCTCCTAGGCCTGCTTGAGAGTTCCTTCCTCCCCTCATTCTGTGAGAGAAACTAAGTCTTCAATGACAGTAAATTTTGAACAGGATAGGCAGCAGCTAAGGGTGTGAAGATGAATGGATCTGGGTCATGCCTATCACAAGGTAGGCTTTGTAAATGGCACTCCCTGACTTGTGCAGTGCACAACCTGTGAGGCTGAATAGGGCAGATCTGAGAGTAGCCCTGCTGCGAGGCTTCAAGGTCTAGAAGGAAACAAAGCCTGGTCACTGGGCCTAGAAAAAAGTGTGGTCGGGAGGGAAAGAGGGGGAGAATAAGAATAGAGGGGAGGAACTAGAGCTGTGAGATTGAGGACAGGGAGTGATTTTACTTTGGTTTTAAGGGTAGTCTAGGAGATACTGTCTTGTTTCCATAGCGCTCTGTCACCTCTGTGGGCTTGGCACGGCTGAGCTTGACTCAGCCCTGGGAGTCTGGGGAGCACAGGGCTCCCCTTGCCTCTGCCTGCCCATATGCAGGGTAGACCAGACTCCTGCCCTAGGAGGGGAACGAGTGGGTGCTCCATGGCAGCACCTCCACCCAGCGTTGGGAGGAGGAAAAGGGCAGCTTGGGAGCCACCTAGCCCTGGCTCTCGCATTTCCTCTTCAGGGGTTTCACTCTCCCCACATCTCCTGGACTTTTTTTTTTTTTTTTAAATTTACATTTCTGCCCAGCTATTTTTTATTGTTGTTGTTGCACACTGGCCAGGGGTAGGTTCGAACCTGCCACCCTTGGTATATGGGGCTGTCGCCCTACTCACTGAGCCACAGGCATCTCCCCAACGTCTCTTGGACTTCTGTCTGCTCTTGCTTGCAGGGTGTGTGAGCTGAGCAATTGCGTGTGACTGTGTAGGTCTGCAGGCCGTGTAGACATCTACGGAATGTTAGTTGCTGTCCTTAACATGTGTCATCTGCTTTCTGGTTGTGACAGCCCTTTAAGATGGGAATGTTCCCTCATTCCTAGAGACAGTATGAAGAGAATGGCCATGAAAGTCAGCTTGAGCTTCTTGGAAAGAGAGGCATTTTGTACAGTTTCTATAATCTGCTACCTTCTCTTTTCTTGCCACTTTGAAAGCCACAAGGTGCAGGTGTTTGTGCCCCTCATTCTGTCCCCCGGGCTGCCTGGCAATGGTGTGTGTTGCTGTACGTAACCAGCAGAGGCACAGCACTCACCTGCCTGCCAGTGGCTCTCCACTTGTCCCCTTAACCCCTATTTCATGTTCATTTTCCTGCTTCAACTTAGTGTTCCCATTTTTTCCCCTCCCATTGTCTTTTTGTTTGCCCTCCGACTGGCTCTCTCCTCTTCCTCTACCCTTCATGTGGTGTCTTTTTTCCTTAGGGCTGGTGAGGTGGCATTGCTGGGCCTGCCCCCTGCTGCCTCCCTGGGGCTGATGTACACCTTCAGTTGTGGCATCTTCTGTTCCTCTGCTGTGCCAGGGAGGGGGTTCTGCCAGGAGTTCTCACAAAGACTGGTGAAGGAGATACTGGTCTGTCGTCTAAGCTCTGGCATTTTCCAGCCCCCTCTTTGAGGGAGTTGCCTGGCAGCATGGCTATTCAGTGCCTCCGACCTTGGCTGTGTGGCAGTGCCCTGGCCCCACACTCTGGGAGCACCAGGCTCTTGGTGTGGGTGGCCAGTGAGTGTTCCTGTGGTTGAGGCAGGCAGTCTCTCCTCAGGAGCAAGTCTTTCCCTAAACAAGGTTTGGGGACACTATTCTTTTCTTCAGGGGGAAAGAGAGTGCAGGGACTTTCTTAAAAGGGGGATTTTTTTCTTTTTTGGTTTTTGGCAGAGCAGCTTAGATGTGTAAAAGAGGGATTTCTTACAGAATATTCCTGTCCTCTCCTTTCTGGTGGTTATGGACTCTGTTTCCCAGTTTCTGTGTGTAGTCTCGTCTGAGAGGAGTGTGGTAAGCTGCAGCATGCTGGTTGAGTAAAGATGATGAAAGTCTGCTGGAGAGTGTGCGTGAAAGAGCGTCACCATCACAAGAGCTGGTGTATCACCCACATGCTATGTGTCCTCACTGAGCAGCACGGCCAGCCTTGTGGGAGGAGTGACTGTCAGGCTTGCTCCTGTGGAGGTTATGCAGGTTCTGTGAGGGATGTGATGTTGGAAGAAGAGCAAGGAGATGGCCCGCTCCTACCAGACGCCCTGAGGAGAAAGTGGTAAGCTGCTGATCTTCTCACACTGGGGTCACTGTGGTGTGCGGAAACTGGGTAAAAACTTGGCATCTCTTCTTGGAGCCTCCATTTACCTTGAAAGTTTTAATGGGGCTGGCAGTACATGGTCTTTTAAATGACAAGTAATTGAAAACATCATATATAAAATTTGTTGCACATAAATAATGGAGTAGAACAGAATGAGTGTGAATAGAATGCAATAGATGTGAGCTTTTAAGATAAAGCTTGAGATGTCGAGGAAATTTTGTGTTCCACTGACCTCATTGCCATGCTCCCTGCTCCTGTTCTCAGAATCTATAGAGGTGCTCTCAGACTGTCAGGGGCATTCTGGTGGAAAAGTCTGAGAAGCCTTGATGAGGGACTGTAGCAGATGACCACAGTTCTGGGTATACTTTTCAGAGAAATTGGAAGAAGAGAGACCCATGTGCAGAAGGGTAGTGCACCTGCCCAGAGGGCTGGTTGTGTATGTGGAAACATAGCTGCCCTGTGGGGCTTGTTGGGGAGTGATGGGCGTGACATGAGAAGTCCTCACTGAAGCAGTGAGACAGAGAAGTGCCAGGCACCTCTCAGGTATAAAGGATTGTTTGTGTTGATCTGGATTTTTCAGGAAAAATTGGACATCTAGATTTTTGTGTAAAGTTTTCCTTATCTTAAAACAAAACCTACCTGTGCTGTCTTGGTGGCAGGTGCTCATTTCTGACTCAGTTTCCAGGAAGGTCTGTTGGTCCCCTGAGAGGATAGAAGATTAGCATACTTAGTTCCCAGGGCAGAGAGCTCTTGATAAAGGTGGTTTTGGGTTGTTCGTTGAGTTTCTGTTAATAAAATTCTGTTAACTCCCAAGAAGTTGGCAAGATTTCTTGGAAACAAAAGGCTTAGGTTTAAATTATAGACTGCTAGCTATCCCTGACTGTCCAGGAAGGACAGGATTTCCCCGTGAATTAGCTCCCTGTCCCTGCTAGCCTCAGAGTCTGTGTAATTATGCATCCCGCTGGGTTGGAGGGAAGCACCTAAGGTCACTCCCTCCTCCCTCCCTCAGGAGCCAGGGCTGGTCTGGATGTCCTTGGGCATGAGGTGAGAACCCTGCGCTGGCAGGCTGCGTGCCACTGCTTCCTGGAGCTGTGTGGGCTGCTCGCTACTCCTTGCACCACTGGAGCTGCTGAAATCCGGGTTAGAGGGATTACACGCTGCCTGGCCTTGTGCCAAAAGGGGCAGTTGGCAGAATGTAGGTCAGCTAGTAAGTGTGCTGAGTAATCTCTGCTCCTGCTGGCTCATTCTGTGAAAGGAAGGCTGCCTGCCCCTTTTTCTTGCACCTCAGGGAAAGTGCCTGGAGCTTCCATTTATGGAGGCACTTGATCCCAGTTTTAGGATAAAGACTTAATCTTTACAAGGTGGGCACCTAGGCCCTGTGTGACTTAAATCTGGATGCTTCCTCTTCTCTATCACACACACATTTGCCCTCTGCATTTCCAAACCAGGGCCTTAATTTGGGTGTTTTGTTGCTGTTACTGTTTGGTTTTTGGTGGTGGGGGGCATAGTATCTTGGTGTTTTTTTTAAATCATCTTTTCATTTTGGAAAAATTTTAGATTTATAGAAAAGTTATAGAGGTGTTCCTGTGCATTGCTTACCCAGTTTCCACTAATTAACATCTTACATTGCCATGCTACATTTGTCCAAGAAGGAAACTAACATGGGTGTGTAGCTATAGATTTCTCTCCAGGCCTTACTTGGATTCCACCAGTTTTCCCATTAATGTCCGTTTGTGCCAAGGTCCAGTCCAGAATGCTGTATTGAATTAGGCTTAATTTCAGTTCTGACAGAATTTCTTACTTCTTACCACCTTATGATCTATAGGATTATACAATTACGCCTTTCCCTTTTCTTAAGAATCTTCTTTGTGGCTTGGTGCCTGTGGCTCAATCGGCTAAAGCGCCAGCCACATACACCTAAGGTGGTGGGTTCGAATCCCCAGCCTGGGCCCGCCAAACAACAATGATGGCTGCAACCAAAAAATGGCCGGGCGTTGTGGTGGGCGCCTGTGGTCCCAGCTACTTGGGAGGCGGCGGCAGGAGACTAGCTTGAGCCCAGGAGTTGGAGGTTACTATGAGCTGTTATGCCATGGCACTCTACCCAGGGGGATAGCTTGAAGCTCTGTCTTAAAAAAAAAAAAAAAGACATGAAACCATAAAGATACTAGAAGAAAG
>CAUYQV010156160.1:0-14771 GCA_963574575.1 Galagoides demidoff | reverse complement strand
ATATCTTCTTAAGGCCTCACCTTTCCCCCACAGGGAGCTTGTGCAAAGATCTCCAGGGGCAAATCAGCAGTGGCAAGATGTGGTGGGAGCAACATATGCTCAGGCTCTCGATAAAAGAGAAACAGTAATGTACACAGTTATGATCTAATAATAAAAAAAAGAGAAACAATCTCTTATTATTATTTGATTGAAGTAAACATGGGGGGCCATGGGGCAAGTGCCAGCTTGAGGGTTGAGATAAGAAAAAATAATTTTCTTTCTTTTTTAATTTTATTGAATGGTAACTATGTACATTAATGCACTTCTGGGGTACAGTGTGGAGTTTTCGCATGCAATCCGAAATACTTCCACCAAACTGATCAACACAGCCTCATGTCATTTTCTCAGTTATAGTTTTAAAACATTCTGATTCTACTCTTAGAGAGTTTCACTTGTACCCCTGTAAGATATACCTCAGAAATGGTCCCTCCAATCCCCCTCCCAGCTGTGGCTTTCTGATTCTATATGTTTGTGTCTGCAATTTTAGGAGAAGCAGTTTGCCGTGTGCTTTCAATTTTCTGATAGGTCTAAGGTTTGTGGAGTTTATGTTCATGTGGCTTTTTCCTTGTTTGTTAGGATAGGACTTTCCGATCCTGTGCATTAACCTTTGTAATTGTGTCCCACTGTTGTTGTTAGGACTTTCAAACTCTTTACATGTCAGAATGGAAACCAAAAGTCTCCCGGAAAGAAATTTAATAAGCTTTTAGATTCTTTTTTTTTTTTTTTTGAGACAGAGCCTCAAGCTGTCACCCTGGGTAGAATGCATGGCATCACAGCAACCTCCAACTCCTGGGCTCAAGCGATTCTCCTGCCTCCACCTCCCAAGTAGCTGGGACTACAGGTGCCTGCCACAACGCCTAGCTGTTTTTTGGTTGCAGCCGTCATTGTTTGGCGGATCCAGGCTGGATTCGAATCCACCAGCTGAGGTGTATGTGGCTAGCGCCTTAGCTGCTTTAGCCACAGATGCCAAGCCGAGCTTATAGATTCTTTAGAAAAGCTAGAAGACTGGAAGTTGTGGGCTTCCACTGCACTTTTGGTTTCAAGCTCTCATTGTCATAACTATAACCTAGGTCAAGAGAACGCTGCTGCTGTTGCCATAACTACATCCACCACAAAGCTGATCCAATACTAAAGTCTGGGATCTGACCCCAAACTGTCGTATGTGTCAGCCTGACCTTGCTTGTTCACCATCACAGTAGCATCCGCTACTCCGACCATTAGGACAATATTGTCCCTGGCCCCATATTCTTTTTGTTTGTGAGTTTGTTCTTTGTTCTGATTCTCCAAGTCCCTACTTTGTATTCCATTTTCAGTTATTGGGTCCTTGTCTTCTTTCCCAATTCTCATTCTCTTGCTATCTGGCAACCCTGGCCTGTATCTCTGCTTGTCCTGCACAAAGTCCTGTCTTTTTCTTCTTCTTCTTTTTTTTGTTGTTGAGACAGAATCTCACTCTGTCACTCTGAGTAGAGTGCCATGGGGTCATAACTCACAGCAACCTCAAACTCTTGAGCTCAAGAGATCCTCCTGCCTCAGCCTCCCGAGTAGCTGGACTATCGGCACCGGCCGCAACAGCTGGGTAGTTTTTCTATTTTTCGTAGAGACAGGTTTCACTCTTGCTCAGGCTGATCTCAAACTCCTGAATGCAGGTTATCCATCCCCTTGCCTCCCAGAGTGCTAGGATTACAGGTGTGAGCCACCACACCAGGCCTCAAGGTCCTACCTTCTGCAGACCAGGCCCTCGAGAGGATTGCCCCAACCTGTGACTTGTTTGCCAGGTTCTCCAGCTACTGCTTTCCTCGAGATGATTTGTCTGTTTATAACACCCCTGTTGAGTGAAAAAAGATTCAGGATATCTAATTGAAAATGGCCTATTATCAAAAGCATGGCATGTGTCATATACATTTTATTTCTGTGTGTGTGCATGCACATGCATGTACGTACAGACACATGGAGGGTACAAAGGCCAAGATTATAAACATGAAAATATTAGCAGTGAACATCTCTGCGTTGTTGAATTAAGACAATTTTATTTTCCCTTTGATGTGGAAGAAGTATCTATTCTTAAATTTCCATACTGAATATGCATTACTTATGTGAAAAATATATTCAGAACTGTCTTGGGAGCATATTATGGGTTTGCTTATCTCTGGTTGATAGCCTAGAAGTTTACAATTTTTTTCCTAAATGAACCAAGATCAAAAATATACTGTGTGTTGTTGGTACTCTGTGTGTGCAATGTCAAGGCTAATAAGGTCCATCACTACTCTTGTTACAGTTAAAATATGTATAATAGAACTATAGAAATTACCTTGTGAGATAACTGAAGCCACAGTTCTTATAACACTATGATCCTTCAAAGATTTAAATATCACACACAATTGGAGTCATCAAACTGATAAGAGAATCACTTTTATTTTGTACAACTGCATTATCTTTCTGTGTTTCTCAGTCTTGAGGATATCATAAATGACACAAAGCTGTCAGCAGATTTCCCAAGAATGAGAAGCTTAAAGGCAATTTCTCTCAAGAACTAGAAGGAGTGGCGGTTGTGTGTACCTCAGCCGGGAAGGACGTGTTGAGGTTGGCAACCCATCAAGGACAGTAACTACCACGGCTTCCAGTGCTTTGGCCAAACCTCAGATGCGTGGCCTCTTGGCCAGGCGCCTGTGGATTCATATTGTTGGAGCATTTGTTGTATCCCTGGGGGTTGCAGTTTTCTATAAGTTTGCTGTGGCTGAACCAAGAAAGAAGGCATATGCAGATTTCTACAGAAATTAGGATTCTATGAAAGATTTTGAGGAGATGAGGAAGGTTGGTGTCTTTCAGAGCGTCAAATAATTTTGAAATACAAAGAATTTCTTTGGGCTGATTTACATAGACATTTGTCACTGACCTGTGTTCCTGAGCTATGAATATGAGTGATAAATAAAGTATTAATAAATTTTAAAAAAAAGAACTAGAATGAGTTAACTTATAAGTCAGAAAAAAATAAGGCAAAAAATAAGGCAAATTTGCTATGTGCCGGGAACTCTTCCAAACATTTGGCAAGGATAAATTCATTTACTTCTTACAATGGCTCTAAGTTGTTAGTACTGTTATTACTTCTGTTTTTACGGATAACACAATGCTGGGGGGCGGCATCAACTATGTTAGTACTAAAGTCCCATAAGATGAGACTATAATTGAATAAGTCACTTAAGTAGTATCGCTATTTGGGGGCCACTGTCAGAGAAATTTTGACTTTGTTCCCCTTTACAAAACTTAACATTCATAGCTTATCAACAATTGCCCTTCACCATTGCCACTGAAGCTAATAAATTGTTCATAAAGGATCTTTTTTAGTTAAATTCCAGAAATTTCCATAGTATCTGGAAAATTCTATTTTTAAAAAGTCAGATAATAGTTTCTAGAATGTAGAATTCTATAAATAGAATCCAAGAATTAGATCTAATACTGTTTGTGATACGAACCTGAGTAGCAGCAGAAGGTGAACTCATAGAAAATTTTTATTTCACTAAAGTGATGAAAGAAAATGTGCCTTTTAGGGAATTATAAAACTGATGCTGGTCATCATCTTACTCAAGATACAACATGTAAAACCCATGATGTATTTTCACATAAACAAAAAGCTTCTAAATTTCAGGGATTATTTGGTTTCTAATATTTTTTTCTTCCCCTTCAAAAAGTGTCATTTTGTCACTTGCTCTACAAAGACCCACTGTGGTGCTGGGTCTTCAGTGGAGGGGCATTGTCCACAGTCTGAAGTTGTTCCTGAGTCTGTTAGTACATTATGATGAACACGAATCTGTTTCTTATTACTGCAGCTCACCCAACAGATAGAGCAGTGCTAAGTCAAAGTATAAGAGACACTGAGTTCTCAATTGCTTCCTAATCAAAAGCAGAAACATCTATAGAACGCATGGCCAACAAAGAAATCCTTGCTGTTATCAGCAGGGTCAAGAATTCTATAATCACTTCTCTATTCATGCTTTTTATTTTGTATTAGTCATATGCCGAAGGTGATCCTTTTATAGGATAAGCCCCCATCCTAAATTAGGTCGCTGTGTAAAGAGCTCTGGAGTGTTCTGTTGAGGGCATATGTCCTTGGGCTTGTGTGTGATCTGGAGAGAGTTACTTTAAATGCTGATGCCCTGGTCTTTTTGCCTTATGGGAACTTGGATTGCACTTTGTTATCCTGGCTGGGAATTCTGATGTTTTATAACTGCCTTGACTTACCTTGTCCAGATGACTAAATAGATGATTGGAGGTTTTTCAGACCATCTTTGTCTACATTGGTTGTGGACGCGGTGCCTGAAGAGCCTAAGGAATCTAAGCAAACATATGTATGAATTATCTAATCCTGAAAGGTTCCTTGTGTGGGAAAACTACTTTGTTCCTCAGTGTCAATGAGGCTTCAGTAACTGTTGACTAAGTGAATTGTAAAAGGGCATCTTCACATTACCTTAGCCATATGATCAGATAGACATGAAGAAATTGTTTCCATGAGAGCATTGGCTAGAACCTACATCTGGTTGCTTGGAATCAAGTCAAACTTTGAAATGAATGGTAAGCCAATGTAGCTTATTTATTCAATAAGTATTTATTAAGTATTTATTATATGTCAGGCTATTTGACATAAGTCATTAATGTATTTATTTTAGGTGGTAATTATTGCAGGTATAGGACCTTATCGGGTTTTAGTATATATCCAATTAAAAAACATAAAATACTGCTAGTAGCATCTCAAACCTATGCAATAAAATTGTATAACTTTGAGCCCAGCATATCAGATACTTTTGTTTATGGTAGTTAAATATATTTTATCCCTGTTCAATCATCATTAAGAAAATAGTCAGATAAAGGACAACACAGATTCCTCAGGTAGGTCTTAAATTGAATTGATCAGTTCTTTATTTTTTTCAGCATGACCCCACAAGTTTACTAAGAGGATGCAACATGACCGCCCTCAAAATACTTATTGCATAAATAAGCTACATTGGCTTACCATGGGCTCAAACTCTGACTCTGTCACTGAAGCTGGGCTAACCACTGAAACTTCATGGTTTCAGTTTCCTTATTTGTGAAATGAATACACTAATCCCAATACAAAAAGTAATGCCTGTGGGAATTCATTAAAAATATGTAACTTTTTAACTGCATCTTAAAAAATGAATAGGCTAGGGCAGTGCCTATGGCTCAAAGGAGTAGGGCCCCGGCCAAAAACTATAAAAAAAAAAAAAAAAAGAATAGGCTTTCTCTAGGCAAAGAAGAAAGAAAAGAATATCTCAGGTGGGTGAATGTCACATGTACGTAGAGGCTATAATGTTAATTAGTTAAAACTATACTTTAGGGGTCCTCAATTGGACTAATTTGGATTACACGCAACTAAGGGGCAGGTGCACTGCCATCTAATCACCAGGCTATACGCTGCCAGTGTAGAGCAAGAGCTTTAGTTATTTGTATCCCTGATCATCATTAAATGCGTGCTCTCTCTCTTATGTATATATATATACACATACACACACACATATATGTAAAACACGTAATAAATGGTAGTAATATTGATTAATTAATTAGCATAAAGGGTATTAGAAATGGGCTTTCTGTGGTCACATTAGTGGTGTTCAAGATATGTGGATTGGAAAATATATTTTGGAGACACTCCTATCTTGCATGAATGGGCATAGGAAATTAGCGCGGTCTCTATCTTTTAAAAATAGCTCCCAAGATATGATCCCCAATCAACTCTGGGTCTAGCCAGCTTATTCTCTGATTCTTTGTTGCCAAAATCGGAGTATATTGTTAGCTAAATCCTGCCACCAAAATGTTATCTCATTTAGGTGGTAATTATTTGCCTCCAGTGAGGAATTATGGACACAAAGCTTAAACTTCATTTAACCTCAGGTTAGATATGTTGTTTCACAGTTTTATGTCTACTTGCTAATTAATGGCTGTGTGGAAGGATTTGGTATGAGATTTTAATTATAACCAAGGGGAGTGGATAACTCTCACCCACTTTAAATGTTTTCCGGAGCTGTTATTAGCTGCTAAGAAGCACCTGAGAGCTGGGCACAGTGGTTCGTGCTTATATTCCCAGTGATGTGGGAATATCGCTTGAGGCCAGGAGCTCAAGAGCAGCCTAGAAAACATAGTGAGACCCCCCCATCTCTGAAAAAATTAGCTGAGTGTCATGGTGTGCATCTGTAGCCCCAGCTACTTGGGAGGCTGAGGCAGGAAGATCACGTGAGCCCAAGAATTCAAGGATACAGTGGGAGACAGAGAGAAAGACCCTATCTCTTAAAAAAAAAAAAGAAAAAAAGAAAAGAAAAGAAAAAATAAGTAAAGAAAAAAAGCACCTGAATTGAGCATGACCAAATTACCAAATGAGCTTGGATCTATGTAAACTAGCTTGGAACTGACAAAAGACAGAGCATGAGAGCTCCCCTGAACATTATAGTCAGTGATGACAATGAGTTTAGAAAGTAAGTTTGGGGCCATCTGGTGGAAGAGACTTGTGCTTCAGTTTAATATGTTCGCAAAGGAGGTGTCAGAGGTTTTTATAATAGGAAGGGGAATTAAGAACATTCAGATCCGCTGTCTGGCAGCCATGTGGAGGGAGAGAAACCCGTTAGATCAGGGGTTAGTAAGCTACGTAAGACCTGTGGGCCAGACCTTGCCTGCCGCCTGTTTGGTACAGGCTGTTAGCTCACCATGGCTTGTACATATTTTTAAGTTGGGGATGAAAAAGAAGAAAAATATCTCATGACATGCAAAAATTATGTGAGTTCACATTCCAGTGTGTTTATATTGTCTTCCTGCCTCTCAGCCTTGCCCATTCACTGTCCATTGCTGCTTTTGCACTGCAAAGGTGGAGCTGAAGAGTTGTCCCAGGAAGGAGAGAACTCGCAAAGCCTCAGATGTTTGTTATTTGGCCCTTTACGGAAAAAGTTTGCCAGCCCTTACATTAGACAAGGATTGCCATAGTCTGTGTTCAGAGACCCTAGATCCAATGATGAGGGATGGGAAGGGGGCTTCCTGGGGGGAATTTTAACGACTTAGAAACAGATTGAATTTTGATAAGGCAGCTGATGGGGCTTATTGAATTGGAGCAAACTGTGGAAAATTTAGGTAGAGGAACCTCTTAGGTCTTAAGAAATGTTGGGGCTGGAGATTTAGAATCTAGGCACATCTTTTAAGGTTAGGCAGAGGAAGACAAGCCAGAGAAGAGAACCAGAGGAGGACAGCGCTGTGAGTTGAAGTCAAAGATGAAAAGCTCGTGCTTCAAGGAAGAAACGACTCACACCGTCAAATGCTACAGGGTTCAAATGAGCCAAATACCGAAATGGAATTTTTATGTTCAGCACCTGGCTGCTATTGGCAGCAGTAAGCAGTTTTACTAAAGGTGACGATTGCCTTCTTAGCATTTCCACTTGATCTTGTGGGTACCTTAAGTCAGCGTATTCTAATTTGAACTCATCTTCCTGATTCTGGCACCCACCAGTGAAGGCAACGTGTCCTCTCTCAGTTTTAGCACCATCATTTATCCAGCTGTCAAGCCAGAACTGGGACTCAGGCTGGACATGTCCTTATCCCTCACCCCAGAGAGCCAATCAACCACGAAGTCACATTGATGCTATCTTAATATTTGTTCAACATGCCCAGGACTCTAGTTGCACTGTCATCTCTGTGATGTGATTGTGGAGTCTCTCTGCTGGACTCCTATAACTGTTCTCTCCCTATTTATTCTCTACCTATGGCCATAACAATCCTTTTAAAAGTAGGTCACATCCCTGTTTAAAGCCCTTTTCCTATTGCCTTGAAAGTAAAGTATTAATATAAATCTTAAACGGGGCCCATAAAACCCTCATGATTTGTCTACTGTGTGTCCCACCAACAACTTTTTTTTTTTGTATCAGCCCTTTCACTTTCTTGAAAACACATTCCTTTCTACTTCACCATCTCCCCACCCATTAATCCCTTAGCCTGGAATTTCTTCCCCCATCCCTCTTTATATAATAAACTCCTCTGAATTCTTTCTATATTGGTTTATGCTACTTCCTCTGGAAATTGCCAGTTTCCTCGTCAGTCTCCTTGTCACACGCTCTCACAGGTCTGGGGCTGCTCCTCTACACGGAAGAGCAGGTATACGGTACTGCTTTGCAATTGCTTCGCATCTGTTCTCTTCTTGAAATCAGGAGCTCCATTGGACTCACATCTGTGGCCCCAGTGCCAGCAGCAGGCAGTGCCTTTTTACTCAAGGATACGTTGTGGAATTCCATATGGAAGGGATGCAGAGATGGTGACTTCCATAAGCTTTGGTTCCTTGAACTTTTCATAAATTCGAGTCCTGAAGGGGAGGAGGACAACTTAGTATAGGAAATGTAGATTCAACATAGCAAACAGATTCCAAATAAGGAGTTTTTAAAAAAAAATACATGGAAAAGGCTTAACTATATTTGCAAAGCAAAGGATTCATAAGGAGGAGAAGTGAGATTGTGAGACACAGATTGAGAGAGGAGATCATTGGAGATGTAGGGAGAGGAAGACATCTAGGGGTCAGGTGGAAGGTCCAGCTTCTGATGCCTCAGGCATGTGCATAAGAATGAGGGCCACAGAGGGCCATTGTGGATAGATGATGAAGACATTTGGAAGCAATTAATGCATGGGCTCAGTTTTCTCTTAGAAACAGAAAGATGTTATGGGTTGAACTGTGTTTCCCCAAAAGATGTGTTAAAGTCCAAACTCCTGGTAACTACGCATGAGACCTTATGGGAAAATAGGTTCTTAGTAGAAGTAACCAAGTTAAGATTAGGCTATTGAGGTGGGGCCTAATCTAATACAACTAGAACTGGATTACCTCCTTATAAAAAGAGAAAAATACCACCGTGATGACCTAGGTGAGACTGGTGATACAGATGCAAGCCAAGGAATGCCAAGGATTGGCAGCCACCACCAAAGGCTTGGAAGACGTAAGGATTCTGCCCAGAGTCTCAGTCTCACAGGTCTGGCCCTGCTGGCACCTTCATCTCAGGCCTCTGACCTCCACCACTGGAGGAGAGAGTAAATGTCCATCATTTCAACCCACCCAGTTCATGCTTCCTTGTTACATGGGCCCCAAGAGTCCAATATAGATTTATGATTATTATTTGAGAGTGGAGCATAGTGCTTGGGGGCAGTGATGAAGGTAGGGAAGACTCATTGTGGGGAAAGACAATGGGAGCTGATTAAAATCTAGAAAAAAGCTAGCTGAATAGTCCTTGAACCTTCACAGCCACGATAGGGCAATTAAATAAATAGAAATTAAGAAGGCCTCGTGGATCGATAGAAAACATCTAGATAAATATTATTCTTGAAGCATTTAAGCCAAGTCTAAAAAGATACAAGTTGGAGACTTCTCTTTATCTTTTAAAAAAGAAGTAGGACAATATTTTAAAGGAACAAATATTTGCTTGGTGTGGGTTTCTTTTCTGAAGGGCTGCTAACAACACAATAGCGATTTCATAGAAAATGCAGATCCGACTCAAGCATCTATTTTGTCTCAGACCTCTATGTTATCTTGTTTACTTTTCTTATTATTTAATGTAGGTATTTTTCCCCCTTATCCTTGTAAAAGCGCTGACTTTTAGAGAATATCACCTAGCTAGCTTGAGGGTATCACCCAGCCTGAAATAAAGGTCTCTGAACTCTTTTTAACTGGTAATACTTTCAATTCCTCTTTCCATGACATAAGGTTGCAGGAATGTTTGTCAGGTAACTATTTCTTAAACCAGCCTTTGATAATTGCTGAGTGCATAACAATAAAATATAAATTCTGTGAAGATAGTTCTTCAGGGGTCTAAGTCTGTACAGTCCAAGTAAATAGCTTTCTGGAGATCTATTTTGATAAAGAGGACAGTTTAGAATAACTAAAGAGACGAATAATAAACTATCTTGCTGAAATATCGCTTCTCGCTGCTGTCTTTTGACAGAATCTGTGGAGCAGTCTGTTCAAATTAATTTCTGGCAACAATCCTAGAGTACAAATATCTGGCATTATCGTTTGAAAGGAGACTCACATGGTTTGGATATCAGACTGCACCAGGCAAGCTTCATATTCTGTTGAAAGTTGAAAAGCCTGTTCTTGCTCAGATGGAGGGTCATTTCACCTCTATGTCCTAATTAAAAATTTATTGAGGGAATAAGTTAATTTAACAATTCCATATTAGCAATATTAGCTCAGAAATCATACAATGGATGCTGTGTGTGGTTGTTTAGAGCAGCAGCAATGTTCCCAGCTTTGCTGCTATTGAGCATTCTAATTTCATTGCCTGATCTTGAAGGTCAAGGGCATGAACTTGATGGAAAAAAACCCTCGTTTGGGGAATCATTAGAGGAAGTGTGCCCCAGTTCACCACCCGTGATCACAGAGGAGGGGGTACAAATGGTGCACAAAGCATACTTGCCCTTCACTGACCCTCAAAGCACCCTGTGGCTCCATGCGTCTTTGACCAAGTTTATAGCCTTCCCTGGCCCTCTGTGGCTATTGTGAAACACCCAGGGGAGAAAGATGATCTCAGGTAGTCAGGACCCAAACTGTGCAAAATTGTCAAGATCACAATCACCAGTGCCGATTATTTACATGCAGTACCAATCACATGTTCTTTATCTGTGGGATCAGAAACCACACCGTCATATATCATCTGGGGCTGCTTTTTGTGTCATAGCTTCTGGGCACTAACGTGGGAAGTAATAGGAAATCCATCAGGCCATGGATTGTATAGGAACATATCTTTCTAGAAGGATCTGAAAAGTACTGTTGGGGAAGCTTAACATCTGATTAAACCAGAATATCTAATGAATTATTTAAAAAAAAAAAACCCACCACATGCAGGCTTCTCTATGACTCTGAAAACTTCTCAGTTAGAATATAAATATCTCTGCAATACTTACAATGCTTTAATAAGCCAAACTTGTGCTATCAACTACGCTTTCACTATAACTTTTTTATAATAGCAATAAATTATACCTGAATTTTAAAAGAAAGAGCCTTGACATTTATTTTACAAGTTCACATAACTTTTTTGGTTTCTCTCTTTTCTTGGTGCGGCTGGGGGTGCACAGATTAATGGGAAGGAGGTAGAGAGTCTGGGATATTCCCTTGAGACATTGGTCTAAAATGCTAAGCACGTTTATTTACCCTTCAATGAAATTCTTGAGATGGTATAACGAGTAAGCTTGAGGAAATTAAAACAAAAAGTACGAGAAAATGTGACAAGTTTCAATCTGAATTGAATAAAAGGATATGTCCATTTTAGGATGGGAATTATGTAAATGAAGCAACACAGAATGTCAACTGTTTACTTGATAAACAGTCTTGCAAACAGCCACCAAGGGATGGAGTTTATTCAAGCAAGATTGTTATTGAAATTAGTAGAAATTTTCATAAGAAAATTTGAATAACAAATTAGTAGAAACAAATTAGCTTTTCTGTTCACAACATGAAAAACTGGTGAAAAGATGCAGTTCAGTAGCAATTAAATGTGAATTTGTTACATTCTCCGCCATGGGAAGTCAGGAAAATCATTAAAGAAAAATATCAAACGTCAACAAATTTTTTAGTGTAACCTATTGTGAAAAAAATTTAATTCGGAGTACATAGCCTTTTGACCTTTATTCCCCTGACTGGGTTAAAAAAATATGAGCAGCCTAGACTGTCCAGCTGATGACTCCGGGGAAGGAATGCTGTTATTTTTAACTAGGCAAATACTTACAGAGTCATCTGTTTTGAACAAAGAAGACTGATAGTCCTGTTCTGCATTTTCCCCGAGTCTGGAGTCTGAACTCAGCTGACTCCAGATTAGGAAGAAACACCCCTGACTTCAACAGAACTTTAGAATCAGTGAAGAGTCCCTGGTAGCTACAACACTGAAGTTTTCACTGAAATTTCATTATGAAGGTCCTGACATATTTTCTAAGAACGAATAAAGGAGTAAGACCCCAATGTGTTACTTAATAAAACTCATACTTGGAATAAATATTTTCAGTAAATCATTAAATGATGTCACAAATGACACTTCCAGAAATTTCCGAATGGGCAAACGCTTAGCTCTGCAGAAAGCACAAACTCTCAGGCATTAAGGGTTGGCGTTTAAAAGAATGCTACATAATATAATCAGCTGTTAGGAAAGTTTCTTGCCGATCTCTGCTTACATTTTCTTTTCAAGCTCTATAGCTTGAGGTAATAGGTTCAACGAAGAGGATAAAATACTATTTTTTCTGTAGATAGTTTACACTTGGAGTCCAAATTTATACAAAGATAGGCGACAACTCTTAGCCTAAAATTGTTCGGCAATCCTGTTTATTTTGCTTCTCTACTTTTACCTATATTTGGCTGAGTTACACTTTGGTAAGACTCAATCTATCTCTGTTGTTTTTCCTGGGGCTTGGCCTTCAGGGCTTTAATTTAGAGGCCCGCAAGGTTGAGAATATCAGCTCTGCTTACCAGAGACTTTGGACTTAGATTTTTTTGTTTTTCACTATGTTGCCCTGGCTAGAGTGCCGGGGCGTCACGGCTCACAGCTACCTCAAACTCTTGGGCTTAAGCGATTCTCTTGCATCGGCCTCCCAAGTAGCTGGGTCTATAGGCCCCTGCCACAACGCCTGGCTATTTTTTTGTTGTTGTAGTTGTCATTGTTGTTTAGCAGACCTGGTCCAACTTCCCACCCTCCAGCCCCAGTGTATGTGGCTGATGCCCTAACCATTAGGCTACAGGCGCAGAGCCTAGACTTGGATTTTCAAGTTCTTGCCTCATGCAACTTCAGAATTAGTGAAGTCTTACATGATAAACTGGCCATATGATTTAGGCTCTTACTTTTCAGTTTTGTCATTGAAACCCTAGAGGAAATTCCAGCAGTTTTGTTATTTTCTGCCAGGTGTGGTGGCTCACACCTGTAGTCCTAGCACTCTGGGAGGCTGAAATGAGAGGATCACTTGAGCTCAGGGAGTTCGAGACCAACCTGAGCAAGAGTGAAGTCTTTTAGTGTCTCTACTAAAAACAGAAAAATTAGTTGGGTATTGTGGCGGGCACCTCTAGTCCCAGTGGAGGGTAAGCCGAGGTGGGAGGATTGCTTGAGGTTGCTGTGAGCTAGGCTGACACCATGGCACTCCAGCCTAGGGCAGCAGACTGACACTCTATTTCAAAGCAAAACAAAACAAAACCCCCAAAACCAGTTTGCCATTTTCTCTGTCCTACCCCGCATCTCAGTCTTGAGCCCCATCTATGATTGGTATAAGTCTTGAAAAAGAGGCTTAGCCTTTCAGCTCACCTCTGAAAGACTCTCTCTGGAATTTTAGTCTTTGAATTTTCTTTACTTCTGCAACTCTTAGATGCTTTTAGAAATGTGGGGTTTGTGTTTTATCTACCTTTTCCAGAGTATTGGCCTGCCTCATGAACAAAATCTGAATATAATATCTGCCTTGTAGGTATAAGGATTAAATGAAAATGAGTATTAGTATATACGACTATAGTACTCTTGGGTACTCAATAATTAGTTTATATCACATCTGTTTTTCAATCTCATTTCATTAAGGGTTCAAAAAATCTGTACTTCATCCAAGGCCTCTATACATAGACCAGAGAAAGAGAAGGTAGAGTATAGAAGGAAGAGCATGAAGTTTGAAGCCAGGCTAGGGTTCTCATGCTGGCTCAGCTCGGTCTGTGAGGACAGGAGGGAGCTGTCAGGCAGTGGACGGGAGTCCCAGCTCCTGGAGCAGAGGGCTGGGCTCTGTGCTGGTGGGCTCGTTGTGTGAAATTGCAACGATTTCTAAACCACCTTTACACTCTGTCTCTACTTCATAGAGTATGAACCGTAATAGTACCCACCATCTAGAATTTTTATGAAGATTAAATGAAATTTAACTTGTGTCAATAAAAACTAGTTGTCGCTATTACTAGTTTGGACAAGTTAGATATTTTAAGTTGATTTTCTCATAAACAAAAACTGAGTATAATACCTGTCCTGTAGAGTGGGCATAAGGATTAAATGCAAATGAATATTAGTACTCTGTTAGTGTATTAGAATATATACTGTTGGTCATGTTGGGTACTCAATAATTAGTCTATATAACATCTTACAAACTTTCCCTGATATAAGAGTGTTTACATTTCAAATTCTGCTGGTTTATTTCATATAGATTCAGGTTTTTGAGTCATTGGTCACATCTTATTCATCTTTGTATCTCTAGAATCTGGCCCAAAGCCCATCATGACAATGCATATTTGTTTGAAAGAATGAGTCAGTGAATACTCAATTATAATTCTACAGTTTATTGTTCACTCCAGTTCCCAGAACATCTCCCTGTTCAAAATAAGAGCTAAATAAAATATTCGTTGAACAGATATTATTATTCAGATCCACTAGAAATCTTGATAATTTATTCAGGGATATTACTCTTTTTCTCATCCTGATTTGGGAGATGATTTTTGTTAGGGTAATAACCTCCCTGTTTTGATAAATGTAGTCTGGGGATCATGCTGGAAGTGGGGCCAAGATTACTTCCCCATTCCATACAAGGTCTTGGCCCCTATGTATCGGTTCAGGTCACTGAATGTATTTTCTTTTTTTTTTTTTTTTTTTGAGACAGAGCCTCAAGCTATCCCCCTGGGTAGAGTGCCATGGCATCACAGCTCATAGCAACCTCCAACTCCTGGGCTCAAGCGAGTCTCCTGCCTCGGCCTCCCAAGTAGCTGGGAC
>CAUYQV010156158.1:0-16014 GCA_963574575.1 Galagoides demidoff | reverse complement strand
ACACCTCCATCAAGGAGAAGGATCCCGAGGAGACGCTACCCGACAAAAATGAGGAGGAAGAAGAAGAACTTCTCAAGCCAGTGTGGATTCGATGTACCCATTCAGAAAACTACTACTCCAGTGACCCCATGGATCAGGTGGTAGGTCTGGAGCAGGAGAAGTTGCAGAGCAGGGTTGCTCCACCTGGGCCCTGCTGGTGTCATGGGCCAGATCATTCCTTATTGTGGTGGCTGCCCTGTGTATTTAGTGAACTCTACCCACTAGATACTGGTACTGACAACCAAAAATATGTTCAAATATTATCATATGTTCCCTGGGAGAAATGATCTTCCTAGTTGAGAATCATTCCTATGGACAAAAGCTATTTCTAAAAGTCAAAGACCAATAGTGCAGTGGGTTAATGAAAATATCTCTTTATTTTGCACTTCTTGTGACACTGATAATCTTGATACCAGAGACTTTATAAGCTCTCACCTATAACTAGTTTAAGTTTGTAGGGTGTGTGTGTATGTTTTTCTCCAAAAACAGGAAATAAGAAGTGGAGTTTGTCTTTTCAGAGTGTTTCCTTGACTAGTTCACTACCATAAAGGGGAACTATCGTCAGTCACCCTTAATGGGCTATAGAGGGGCCTCCTGATGCACATACAGCAGGGGCCTGGTGCCTGTGGCCTGCAGCCAGCATGTTCACGGCCACAGCGGACTCTACGAACTCCTCCATCAGCTTGCTTCTCTTTCCTTTTTCTTTCTTCCATCTCCAATTTATTCTGTCACTCTCCCCTTTCTCCGTCTTCCTGTCCTCTCCATGGATGCTATGCCTCCATCCCATTAGCACAGGTCTGTTTGCTTCAGATAGACGCATGATAACGTTCATTGATTAAATGAAGGAGTGAAGGAATCATGGTCTTCTGATATAGAGCATTAAAATTGGTGATATTGGCTCGGTGCTTGTAGCTCAAGCAGCTAGGGCGCCAGCCTTATACACTGGAGGTGGCGTGTTTGAGCCCAGCCCGGGTCTGCCAAACAGCAATGACAACTACAGCCAAAAAATAGCCAGGTATTGTGGCGAGCACCTGTAGTCCCAGCTACTTGGGAGGCTGAGGCAGGAGAATTGCTTAAGTCCAAAGAGTTGAGGTTGCTGTGAGCTGTGATGTCACCATACTCTACAGAGGGTGATATAGTGAGACTCTGTCTCAAAAAAAAAAAAAAATGATGACATTAGTGCATGTGATAAGAGAGGGTTGTGTTGTTTGGAATTTTGTGACAGTAGTTTTTATTTGGACTTATATGTAGGGAACTTGAAAGGAGTTTTTTTTTGTTTTTGGCTGGAGCTGGGTTTGAGCCCCCCACCTCTGGCATATGGGGCCAGCGCCCTACTCCTTTGAGCCATAGGTACTGCCTGCAAGGAGTTTTCCTTGCCTTTGGACAGAGGGGTTTGAGAAATCTCTCATAAGGGATTATACTGTACTTGATAAATAAGAGCAGGCTTTTAAGTTATTTAGATTGTGTGATGTAGGGAAGAGAAAGCAATTATCCCCTCTGCTGGAGATCACATTTTATGATTTGTCTTAATTTTATTTATTTTTATTTTTTTAGAGACAGAGTTTCACTTTGTCACCCTTGGTAGAGTGCTGTGGCATCACAGCTCATAGCAACCTCCAGCTCCTGGGCTTAGGTGACTCTCTTGCCTCAGAGATTCAGAAAGTCTCTTGCCATTCTCTTACCACAATTTGGCTGGGACTGGATTTGAACCTACCACCCTTGGTATATGGGGCCGGCGCCCTACTCACTGAGCCACAGGCACTGCCCCTTAATTTTATTTTTTGTATCTGAATAGTCTGGTTTTTACATTTGGTGATTACTAAAGCAGACATTTAAAGTGAATTTGCAACCTAGAAAGAGAGTGGGTGAAAATGGAGAGCTTCCTCTGGAATGCCTTGCAGAATCCCTATGTTTGTGGTGCGTGTGCATGTGTGTTTGTGTGTGTTGGAGAGATGGAGAAAGAGAGAAGATATAGAGGCTATTTCTTTTCTGTCACTGGGTTGGTGTGGGAGAAAAACCATTGGTGATTTTCAGTAGGAAGTGAGCATTCCCTGGGAAGGTGTTAGTTGTCATGAATTCTCTGAGAGTCATGATTTTTGAAAAATGTCGTATCAAAAGTGCAGAGATGAACAGTTCAAATGTTTCTGAAAGTTGGCAAAGTACGTTTACCTGAGGACTGTGTCAACTATGTGTTCTAGAGTGTCATTACCAAAGTTGGGCTTTTGTTTTTAAATGTTAAATTGAAAAAAGACGCCATTTTTTGTTCTTTGATCACCTGTGAGGTCTTATGTATGTTTATTGTGATCATTATTGTGCTTCCTGTTATTTTTAAAAGGGAGACTCTACTGTGGTTGGAACAAGTAGGCTCCGTGACTTATACGACAAGTTTGAGGAAGAGCTGGGCAGCAGGCAGGAGAAGGCCAAAGCTGCCAGGCCTCCGTGGGAACCTCCAAAGACCAAGCTCGACGAAGATTTAGGTGTGTCACAGAGTCACTAGACCAAGACCCTGTACTCTCTCATCGCAGCTTAATCATAGACTTTTGGGAAATATCCTTGCGAGTCCTATATTGAGACTTCCTTTTCATTTTATTTCCCTTAGTTACAGTCATCTTATTTTTTCTTGGTTACATTCAGGAGAATGCATCAGAGGTCTTATATGCTAATTATGAGGATAAGGGTGTCCCTTATAGAGTGGTCCCCAGTGTTCCTCTGAAAGCAGGAACATATGGCCCTTGTTGGTCTTCTTTGTTGCCAGGTGCACCTGGTTTGATGAGAAAACAGCAGTGATAGCCCCAACCTGAAGGTTTCTTTCTACTCACATAGACAGTTTCCATAACTTTTTCATATGGTGATCTATTTTGTTCATGTATATGTTAAATAGATGGTGAGATCTTTCAGGGTAGAAACTGGTTTTTACCACTGTGTCCTTGGCCCCTGACAGCATGGCAGGCCCAGATGAGACACTCTATGTGCATCTACATATGTGTTCTCACCTGCCTCCCTTCACTATGTCTCACATGCTAAGCGACAGTGCCCAGAATGGGTAAGTGACTCAGTAACCCCGTGGCCTGGGTTGGAATCCCTGTGCCACCTAACATGTGACTTTGGGCAAGTCTCTCTATGCCTCAGCTTTCCCATCTATAAAGCAGGGAGGGCAGCATCTATTTCATACAGCACACATAGCTATAACTCTGTAGGTGTTGGAGTTTATTATTATATGGCTACTTCGTTAATCTCTAATAGGATTAATCTTCTATATCTTTTAAAAAAATTTAAAAATACATATAATAAAGTAGTAGATAATGGTTCCTGGGTACTGGCTACCATATTTCATAGATTCCAACATTTCTGAAATAGTGTTATTTATAATTAATGATATGCCGTAATTTGATCATAAATAAGCATCTCCCTCTTCCTGGTACATAATGGTGAGTCCAACAATTGGTGGCATCTTGGAATTGATAAAATACCTCTTGTGCAAGACACTGTTCTAAGCCCTTCACAGCACTTTACAGGTCCCCCTGACCTGCCAATAGAGCAACACTGTGAGCTCAGTTATGACTGTTAGTCTAATTTACTGATGAAGAAACTGTAACGAGGCGGCTAGTTATCAACCATAGTCAGACCTGATAAATGGAGGATGTCGTGATCTTTATATAAATGATGTACATGGCCTTCTTAGGGCCGTGGTTGGCTTCCTGCTGACTTCCCACATTCATGAACATCCTCAGAGTGAGACCACCCGTCTCCCACAGCTGTGGTGGTGGTACATCCCCCAAACGTCTTCTCTGGAGGAATCGTCCCCCTGCTTGGTAGCCCCTGGACAACCCCAAACTGTCTACCTCTTCCTTACCCTTTGTCTAAGTTCTCCCATGTCACTGTCCTTAGGAAGACACAACCATTTTTCTGCTCCCAGTCAGATGACCTCATAGTCTTCTAGGCTTCATAGTTCCTTTCACTCTAGCAAGCACTGCACATTTAGGAAAGCAGGTATCGAGTCCTATTTGGCTTTGAGCTGTGTTCTGCATATTGGCCCGTATGATCCATCAATGGTGGGAGCTGCAGCTTATTGGTCTTTGTAAACTGAGGATAAGCATGCAGCAGGGCAGACAGTATTCAGGAAATATACATATCTCTTTTTATGGATTTTGGGTAAAAGTGAAGAGCACATTTCAGGTGTCCTCAATCTAACCCACTGCTGTGTTCCCCCAACCCAGTGCCAGTGGGAGCACATAGGATATAACTTGAAATGTATGTTTTAGCCTAAAAAGCCATCGTGTACTGTTGGGGTCTGGTCCCAAGAGCAGCGTCCACTGAGAGCTGTGGAAACTGGCGGCGATCCACTGGAGAGAGAGAGAGTTAGAAGCGATGGTTAAGAAAGACAAGAGACAGAGTAGAATTCAAAGTGGGGGCTCAGGGGTCCATTGCCCACTGTGGGATTCCGGCAATGGCCCCGAACTTTTCATCTTGCAAAGCTGAAATTATACCCACTATACCCATTAAGCAATAGCTTCCAAGTCTCCTGTAGCCCTAGCCTGTGCCTGGCTACCACCGTTCTACTTTGGTTTCTATGAATTTGATCATGCCAGGTATCTCATATATGTGGAATCATTCAGTAATTGTCTGTTTGTGACTGGCTTATTTCAGTTAGCATCATTCTACATCTACTTTTTTTTTTTTTTTTGGAGACAAGGTCTTGCTCTGTTGTCTGGGTTGGTGTGCAGTGGTATCTCATAGCACCCTCAAACTCCTGGGCTCAAGGGATCCTCCTGCCTCGGCCTCCCGAGTAGCTGGGACTCAGGCATGTGTGCACTTGGCTAATTCTTCTAGTTTTTATATAGTTTTTGTTTCACTTTTGCCCAGGCCTCAAATGATCCTCCCCCAACAGCCTCCCAGATTGCTAGAATTACAGTTGTGAGCCACCATGCCCAGAATTACATCTGTTTTTATTTGGTCACTTTTAAGGACTGAAATATTCCTTTTCTACTATTGAGAGAAAACATTTTAAACCTTCAAACTTGCATTTTTCTCGTTTAGTCTGGCATTCCCAACACCTCCAGTGCCTCACCTCTTAGTATTTTTCTGTGGGGCCTGTGCTCCAGCCAGAGTCCATCTATACTCCTACCTCCATGCTTTTGCCTACAGCCTTCCCTCTCAACTCTTTTTCTCTTCCCTCTTCCTCGGTCTCCTCCCATCCTGCCCCAATTCTTGGGTCACGTGTACCCCTTCCATGAAGTCATCACTGACCTTTTCAGATCATTAGTGGACCTGACAGTTTGTGAATTGCTACAGCTTTTTAAGGGTGGAGCCATGTACCACTACTGTGTTTTTATTTTATCTGGCATTATTCATTAAGTCTTATTTTCTCTGTAAAAATATTTGTTTTCTTTGCTTCCCCAACTAGATTGTGACTGCATTATTGGCTGTATTAGTTTTCATGGTGTTGGTTAGCAGAGGATTTGGTGCAGAGTAGGCCCTCAAGTATTTGCTGGAAGAATAAACAGCTGTCTTTATGCTTAGAGGTTTAAGTCATTTGGAAGTCTCCACAAAAACCAGTTTGTTAATTTTCGCATCTATACATGTTTTCCCCTCGACCTCCATTAGAGAGTTCCAGCGAATCTGAGTGTGAGTCTGATGAGGACAGCACCTGTTCCAGTAGCTCGGACTCGGAAGTGTTTGACGTCATTGCAGAAATCAAACGGAAGAAGGCCCACCCTGACCGGCTTCACGATGAGCTTTGGTACAATGACCCAGGCCAGGTGCGTGTTTTTGTGCATCACATTTATGGCTCAGAAGATCCATGTTGGCTGGTATTGAAACTGAATTTTACTCTATCAGGATTGGGTCATTCTTCAGAGCTATTTCTTTTCAGCATCAGAATTCAGTTCAGAGCATCTGTTCCTCGAATCATATATGATGATGTTTGTAAATTTTGTGTTGAAGAGCAAGGTAAGGGTGGTAACTCATTAAATTTGCAATAGACAAAAGGACACAAATGGTAGGACGAGAGAGAACTTGTAGGTCTTTTTAAAAACAGTTCACCTGAAAGGTATCTTGCTGCAAAATAGTAAACAAGTCCTATAAAACGTCACTGTTTTTAGTTGTAACAGTCACAAGTCCTTGTAAGTTCTCTTCCTTGTTAAGTGTGTTTGAGCTGATGATGTAATAGCTAGGCATAATTATTTTTATTTTTAATTACTGTTTTATGAAGTAATACATAATAAAAATAGTATCTTTATAAAAGATTTATATCTGACAAACATAATATATACTAAATAGTATCTTTAATGCGTATGTTATTAAGCATAATAAATCATATGCCTATAAAATAATTTAAAATTTATATTTTGTGAATAAATTATACCTTCATGTATTTATTAGAATGCTCTTCTTTTGGTTCTTGTTAGATGACAGCGAGCTACTTTTTTTTTTTTTTTTTTTTTTCAGTTTTTGGCTGGGGCTGGGCTTGAATCCACCACCCCCAGTATATGGGGCTGGCACCCTACTCCTTGAGCCACAGTTGCTGCCCCTACATTTTTTTTTCTTTTTCTTTTTTTTTTTTTGAGATGGAGCCTCAAGTTATCCCCCTGGGTAGAGGGCTGTGGCATCACAGCTCATAGCAACCTCCAACTCCTGGGCTCAAGCGAGTCTCCTACCTCCGCCTCCCTAGTAGCTGGGACCACAGGTGCCCGCCACAACGCCTGGCCATTTTTTGGTTGCAGCCATCATTGTTGTTTGGCGGACCCGGGCTGGGGATTTTTTCTTGATAGAATTAATATAGTTGGAATGCCTGACACTAATGTACTTTGTGGTAACTTTTGCTATCTTAGAATTGAATAGAAAGGTTGGTAAAATTGTCAGTGCATTGATACATCAGCTTTACTGAGTTATAATGTACAAAAAGTACAAGATACACACTTACAGTGTATGATCTGCTGTTTTAGTATATTCACAGGGCTCCCCAACTATCACCACAACTGAATTTTAGAACATTTTTATCCTTTTGTAAAAGAAACTCTTCCCCTGTGTATGACCTTCTGAATTGACTTATTCCCCTATCTAGCAAAAAGCCTCTACTGTGATTTCTTTGGATTTCTATTCCTGTCAGAGATTTGCCAGCACCTTCTATAAAGCCTTATTATCCTATTGTTTCCTCTATTTAGTGTTGTGTCCTTGTACAATAGAACCTTATAAAGGGCTGATGGCATGGGAGCCCCAACCCTGGTAAAAGGCAAACGTGTTGGATGTCTGTGTGCTTCTCTGGAAATAGTGAGCACTAAGTGATTTTTGCACATTTTTCATCACAAGCTATGACCAGCATTAGGAGTGTGTTGTGACTTTCGATAGAATCCTATTACAGCTCTTATTTGCCACCTGTTACTTTAGATAATATCGTAATGTAATATTTCTTTTAGGTAACCACCTGGAGCTTTAGATTTCCCAAAAAGCTAAAGAAGTTTTAGCTTTTCATGTTAATACTTCTTTTCAATGTGTTATTGAGATTTTCTTTTTCTTTTAGAGACTAAGTCTTTGCTGTGTGGCCCAGGCTGGAGCTCAGTGGTATGATCATGGCTCACTATAGCCTTGAACTCCTGGGTTCAAGTCATTCTCCCACCTCAGTCTCCTGAGAAGCTGGGACTACAGGAATGTGCTAGTATGCCTGGCAAATAAAAAAAAAAATTTTTTTTTTTTTTTTTTTTTCAGACAGAAGGTCTTGCTGTTGCCCAGGCTGGTTTTGAAATTCTGGTTCAAGCAATCCTTCTGCCTCAGCCTCCCGAGTAGCTGAGATTACAGGCATGAGTCACCATGCCCTGCTAGAGATATTTTATTTTATATTTTAATTGAGTTAAATACCTTAAGAACTTCAAAGTAATGTATGTTGATACAGTAGAACCTGTCTGTAAGTTGACCACCCAAGGGACTGTAACAAACTGGTCAGCATACAGAGGTGGTCAACATAAGGAACTGTACTTACATGTGCATGTGGTGCATGTCCGGCCTATAAAAATTAGGTCAAATTAAGGAGCTGGTCAGTGTAGTTGGTCAACTATGATGGTTCTACTGTATGTAGTGCATATATATTTTTTAATTAATACAAAGAGAATGGAACTCCACTTTCCCATTTTCTCCATCCAAGCTCTGTTCTCCTTTTGATTCAGTATTACCATTTATACTAGGTAATATTAGGAAAAGTGCCTTTTAAGGCCCGTCAGATTTTGGTCTTTGTTGTGCTTCTTTTGGCTTGTTGCTCAAATAAATGATCCATTTTATTTGGGTGGAGCACTTCATGGGCTTTCTGCCTTCTCAGTTTTTCTCATGTGTGCTGATGCTTTGTGTGGAATAATCATCTTCTTTGCCTGTCCAGACCTTCACTCTTCAACTCTTTGAAGGCTGAGCGTTACCTCCCTTCAGAGTGCATTTTTTCCCTTTTAAATTGCTGAGCATTTCTTGTGTATGTCATTCTCCCCTCTGGAGTAAGTACACGGACTCTGTGCTATTTTTTGGCCCCATCCTCAGCACTTAGCTTTGTATCTGAGGGGTATTCAAGAATTGTTCACTTACTGAGTCGTGTGAGTGGAGTTTGTGGCACTAGAATGAATTCAGGTGCAAAGAGACATAGCCCGACCTGACCAGTGTTGTAAAGTTTTCTGGTTCTTGTACGTATTTTCTTCTCAGCTTCAGAGATAGGTTTTAGTTTCTTTTCTTCAAAACATTTAATCTGCAAGTCAGCTTCAAAGCATTGTGTATGTTCCTCCAGGATATAAAATATACCTTTTTTTTGGTCAAAGAGTAATTTTTAAAAATTAACAAAGAGGAAAAAGTGTACTGAGAAGTGGTAGGAGAGGATGGGGACAGACCGTGTGCTGACATTGCTATTTTCTGCCCGGCTGCACAAATAGCTCGGCAACGCAGCGTCGTCTCTCCATTCCCCTTTATCAGACAGTATAGATGGTTTGCAGCTTTATTGGTTTTGGAACATCCGTTTAATCTTCTAACCGTGACAGCCTCTTCGGAGCTTCAGTGTTCATGACATTAAAGTCCACACAGTTTCCAAAGCATCATCGTGCCTGGTGTGGATTTTTTCCTCCAATAAAAACGAATTACCTTGTGTTTCTGACAGATGAATGATGGACCACTCTGCAAGTGCAGCGCCAAAGCGAGACGCACAGGGATTCGGCACAGCATTTACCCTGGAGAAGAGGTAACTGGTTGGGGTTGTTACGTCTGTGAATGCTGAGAAACCAGAAGTACGCAGATGTTGTTGGCATTCCTTTCCCCATAAATGAAATGCGCCGTTGAAATGCTCTTCACCTATCTCCTGATAGTCTCTGTTACTGATAAGTGCAGAGGGAAAGTACTTGGGCTTTGGGGGCGGAGTGGGGAATATTAACGAGGAAACTCCGAAAAGTTTTGGTAGGTTCATTATTTAAAATAGGCAATATTTGATATGTGCTTTTTTATTTTAAGTATTCTGAAACTGCACATATTACAATATTTGTTCATGTTTTCATTATATATGGTTATGAATTCCCCTGGAGAAGCGCTCTTCCTAAATTGTGAGGCTGTGTCTCTTCCTAGGGGTGGGTAGAGTGCAGTGGCATCATCATAGATTCCTGCAAATTCAAACTCCTGGGCTCAAGAGATCCTCTTGCCTCGGCCTCCTGAGCAGACTAGAGTCATGCATCACCACACTGCCTAATTTTTTCTATTTTTAGACATAGATCAGCTCAGGCTGGTCCAAACTCCTGATGTCAAGCTATCCTCCAGGCCTGGCCCCAGAGTGCAAGGATTACAGGTGTGAGCCACCATGCCCCACCTGGTAGAGTCTTATATAACTACTGTTTTGCAATTATTTTCCTTCATGTTTTTAAGCTGTTATCTTTTATTTTTATAAGCTACTTTCAATAATCCTAGGATTATCACTTTATGATTTGATGCATTATGTTTAAACATAGCGTCTGTAAATCCTTAATTTCTATTTAAAACTTGTTTAAGACCATAGCAATAATTGAAATAAAGATTATGAGATAGTAGCTGATTATTTAAAATACTTGCCTCACTTCTACCTCATTTGTCTTTGAAAGTTGGCTAATGTGAAGGGGAACTGTGGCATCTTGTGAGCGTTTGTACATGTGCCTCAGGCTGGGAGCACGGGGTGTTGATTGGGATCAGCACCTGTGATGAGACCATGGCGGTGTGATGGAGCAAATGCAGGTGTCCACCTGTGGTGTGGCCTGGTCAAGTTCTCTTGTGTCAGGCTAGAATGGCCTTTTTACCCCTATCTCCCACTAGCTGGTGGGTCTTCTCAAGGAACGGTATCATTCTGGGCTCTCAGCATGGCTCATTATAGCCGGCCAGTCAAGTGTTTGGCAGTAGCAGAAGTCAGCTTAAGAAGCTTAGCCTTGGGAAGTGGGGTCTGTGCTGCTGGGCTCACGTGAAGCCTCCATCTCTGCTTCTGTGGCCACTTGATTCGTGTGCCCCTCCTGGCTGAGGACAGAGGCTGGCTGACACCAACTACCCCAGCTGTTTTGTCTTCTTGGTGCCTTCATATCTTCCGAGGTGGCTGCTCTCCGATAGAGTCCATGGGTGGTGTGGAACTTGACACGCTTCTTCCCATTTGTCCACCCACAAGTCTCTACCCTGAGACCTTCTCATTCCTGATCTTCCGACCTTTTTTCTTCTAGGCCTCTGACCAGCTGGCATGGTCACTTGCTTCTGCCCATGAGTCCATCTGTAGTCTAACTTCAGGCCACTTCTCTTTCCATGCAAAGCGAGTGATCAGGTACACTGCCTGCAAGTTTGCCCACCGGGGGAGATTTCACCATCACTGTCTTTCAGACCGTGGCTGAGTGGGGCTGTAGTGATCCATTTTTGGCTTGCATCCACTTGCCATCTGACCCATTTGCACACCAAGCTTGGGCTTGTACTTCTGCTTTCCCCCTTGTACTTTTAGTCATCAGCTAAAGAAAGAGTGTTGGTGCAGCAGTGGTGGAACTGTGGGGATCTGGGCCATCTGTCCAGGCAGCTCCTTTGTGCCTTTTGCTCCTATGTATTGATGCTGGATGTACCAACTCTATCTCATCATGGACTGTTGCTGGTACTTTATTACCTGCTGATACTGGTGGAATTAAGCTTGTGATGGGTGGTCCTGGCCACATGTGTATCTGACATCCCTTAGTCAGGTTTTTCATGTCTACCAAGATCCCAAGGCACATAATTCTTTTTTTTCTTTCTTTTTTTTTGATTGTTGGGGATACATTGAGGGTATAAGAACCCAGGTTATACTGATTGCCTTTGTTAGGTATAGTCCCTCTTATAATTGTGTCTTGCCTCCAAAAGGTATGTCACACACTGAGACCCCCACCCCTCTCTGCTCTTCCCTTCTCCCACCCCCCTCCCTCCTTCCCTCTCTCCTTTCTCCCACCCCCCCTTCTCTCACCGCTTACCCCTTCTTCCACCCCTCACTCTATACTAGGTCATTAATGTCCTCGTATCAAAATTGAATACATAGGATTCATGCTTCTCCATTCTTGTGATGCTTTACTAAGAAAAGGATGTAAAGTCTCCATCTTTTTTAATGGCTGAATAGTATTCCATGGTATACATCTAACAGCTTGTTAATCCATTCTGGGGTTGGTGGGCATTTAGGCTGTTTCCACATTTTGGCCACTGTAAATTGAGCTGTGATAAACAGTCTAGTGCAAATGTCCTTATGATAAAAAGATATTTTTCCTTCTGTGTTGATGCCCAGTAATGGGATTACAGGATCAAATGGGACGTCTAGCTTGAGTTCTTGGGGCTTCCTCATACTTCCTTCCAAAAAGGTTGTATTAGTTTGCAGTCCCACCAGCAGTCTTCGTCTTTGTCTAGCCCCCAAAAGATATGTCACACACCGAGGAAAGGTTCCTTTCTGAAACACCGAAAAGTGTTCCTTTCTTTCCACATCCACACCAGCATCTGCAGTTTTGAGATTTTGTGATGTGGGCCATTCTCAGTGGGGTTAGATGATATCTCAGGGTGGTTTTGATTTGCATTTCTCTAATAATTAGGGACGATGAGAATTTTCATATGTTTGCTAGCCATTTGTCTGTCTTCTTTAGAGAAGGTTCTATTCATCTCTCTTGCCCATTGATATAAGAGATTGTTGACTTTCTTCATGTGGATTAATTTGAATTATAGATCCTAGTTATCAAGCTTTTGTCTGATTCAAAATATGCAAATATCCTTTCCAATTGTGTAGGTTGTCTATTTGCTTTGGTGGTTGTCTCCTTAGCTATATAGAAGCTTTTCATTTAAATTAAGTCCCATTTGTTTATTTTTTGTTGTTGTTGCAATTGCCAGGGAAGTATTCTTCATAAAGTCTTTCCCCAGGCCAGTATCTTCCAGTGTTTTTCCTATGCTTTCTTTGAGGATTTTTATCATTTAATGCTTTAAATTTAGATCTTTTATCTATATTGAATCCATTTTTGTGAGTGGAGAAAAGTGCCAGTCCAGTTTCAGTCTTTGGATATCCAGTTCTCCCAGCACCATTTATTGAATGAACAGTGATTCTTTCCCCCAGTGTATGTTTTTGTTTGGTTTATCAAAGATTAGGTGGCTGTAAGATGTTAGTTTCATTTCCTGGTTTTCTTTTCAATTCTAAACTATGTCTCTATTTTTTGCCAGTACCATGCTGTTTTGACCACTATGGCCTTATAGTATAGCCTAAAGTCTGGTATGCTGATGTCCCTGGCTTTGTTTTTATTACTAGGAACTGCCTTAGCTGTACGGAGATTTTTCTGCTACATACAAAATGAAGAATTAATTTTTCCAAGTCTTGAAAGTACAATCTTGGTATTTTAATAGGGATGGCATTGAATCTATAGATTGCTTTGGGAAGTACAGACTTTTTAACAATGTTGATTTTTCCCAGCCATGAGCATGTTATGTTCTTCCATTTCTTAATATCCTCTGCTATTTCTTTTCTTATTGTTTCATAATTTTCTTTATAGAGATCTTTCACCTCTTTTGTTAGGTATATTCCTAGGTATTTCTTTTTCTTTGAAGCTATGGTGAAGAGAGTGAGTTGTGTCCTTAATTAGCTTCTCATCTTGGCTGTTATTGGTGTATACAAAGGCTACTGTCTTGTGGACATTGATTTTATATCCTGAGACATAACTGGATTTTTTGATGACTTCCAGGAGTCTTGTGGTTGAGTCTTTGGGGTTCTTTAAGTATAAGATCATGTCGTCAGCAAAGAGGGAGAGTTTGACCTCCTCTGCTCCCATTTGGATGCCCTTTATTTCCTTGTCTTTCCTAATTGTATTGGCTAGAACTTCCAGCACTATGTTGAATGGTAGTGGGGATAGAGGACAACCTTGTCTGGATCCTATTCTAAGCGGAAAAATTTTCAGATTTACTCCATTCAGTAAAATATTAGCTGTGGGTTTGTCATAGATAGCTTTGATCAGTTTCAGAAATGTGCCACATATGCCTATACTCTTCAATGTTCTAATTAGAAAAGGATGCTGGATTTTATCAAATGCTTTTTCTGCATCCATTGAGAGGATGATATGGTCCTTGTGTTTGCTTCTGTTGATATGGTGAATAATGTTTATGGACTTGTGTATGTTAAACCAGCCTTGCATTCTTGGGATGAAACCTACTTGATCATGATGTATGACTTTTTTGGTGATAAGCTGTAATTTATTTGCCAGGATTTTGTTGAGAATTTTTGTATCTATGTTTATTAGTGAAATTGGGCTAAAGTTCTCCTTTTTAGTTGGGTCTTTTCTTGGTTTTGGTATCAGGGTGATGTTTACTTCATAAAATGTGTTTGGAAAATTCCTTCCTTCTCATTTTTTTGGAATAATTTCTGCAGTATGGGAATAAGCTCTTCCTTGAAGGTTTGATAGAATTCTGGTGTGAAGCCGTCCAGACCAGGGCATTTTTTTGTTGGGAGATTTTTTTATTGTTTCTTTGATCTCAGTGCTTGAAATTGGTTTGTTCAGGAGATCTGTTTCTTCTTGGCTAAGATTAGGGAGAGGATAGGATTCCAAATATTGATCCATTTCCTTTACATTGTCAAATTTCTGGGCATTAAGTTTCTTGTAGTATTCAGAGATAATCTCTTGTATGTCTGTGGCATCTGTTGTTATTTCCCCTTTATCATTTCTGATTGAGGTTACTAGAGATTTTACTTTTCTATTTCTAGTTAGTCTGGCCAAAGGTTTATCTATTTTATTTATTTTTTCAAAAAAACAATTCCTTGTTTCATTAATTTTCTGAGGGATTCTTTTGTTTTTAGTTTCATTAATCTCTGATTTAATTTTGGATGTTTCTTTTCTTCTGCTGGGTTTAGGCTTAGATTGTTCTTCTTTTTCCAGTTCCATACGATGGCTTATGAGTTTATTGATGTGCTCTCTTTCTGTTTTTCTGATGTAGGCATCTAAAGCAATAAATTTTTCTCTCAGGACTGCTTTTGCTGTATCCCAAAAGTTTGGTAGTTTGGGTTTTGGTAGCTTGTGTCTTCATTGTTATTATGCTCAAGGAAGTTAATGATTTCCCTTTTATTTCTTCCTGCACCAAACTGTCATTCAGCATAAGGTTGTTTAATTTCCATGCCTTTGTGTGGGGTTGAACGTTTTTGTTGGAGTTGAGTTTTACCTTTAATGCCTTGTGGTCTGAGAAAATTCAAGGTAAAAATTTAATTCTTTTGATTCTGTTGAGGTTTGTTTTGTGTCCTAGGATATGATCAATTTTGGAGAATATTCCATGGGCCAGTGAGAAGAATGTATATTCTTTAGCTTTGGCATGGAACGTTCTATATGTGTCTATCAAGCACAGTTGTTCTAGGGTCTCATTTAAGTCCCTTATATCTTTCTTTAATTTCTGTTT
The DNA here is from genome assembly GCA_963574575.1 of Galagoides demidoff. Classification (NCBI taxonomy): domain Eukaryota; kingdom Metazoa; phylum Chordata; class Mammalia; order Primates; family Galagidae; genus Galagoides; species Galagoides demidoff. The sequence goes on along the minus strand of CAUYQV010156158.1, from coordinate 1,098 downwards.
AGAGGATCTGTCCAGCTCTGTAAGAGGAGTATTAAAGTTCCCTGCTATTATGGTGTTGTAGGATATCATATTGCTCGGACTAAGGTCTGTTTCAAGAATCTGGGAGCATTTAAGTTAGGTGTATAAATATTTAGAATTGAAATGTCTTGTTGTATTTTTCCCTTGACCAATATGAAGTGTCCATCTTTGTCTTTTTTGACTTTAGTTGCTTTAAATCCACTTGTATCTGAAAATAAGACTGCAACCCCTCTTTTCTGAATTCTGTTTGCCTGAAAAATTGTCTTCCAACCTTTAACTATGGGTTTTAATTTGTCTTTTGAGGTTAGGTGTGTTTTCTGCAGACAGCAAAGGGATGGTTTGTGTTTTTTTATCCAATCAGCCAGTCTATGCCTCTTCAGTGGGGAATTCAAGCCATTAACATTTATTGAGGTAATTGATAAGTGTGGTAACATTCTATTCATCTTATTTTGTGAAAGTCCATTGCTTAGTTTTTTCTTTTGCATCATTGTAGAAGCTAGGTTCTGTCCTTTAATTTCTGGTTGCTCACTTTGCTGGTGATCCATTGTGGTGGTCAGTGTGTAGAACACGTTGAAGTATTTCTGTAAAGCTGATCTTGTGGCACATTTCCTCAATGATTGCATATCAGTAAAAGGTTTGGTTTCTCTGTCAAAGCTTAAAGCTTAGCTTAGCAGGATATAGAATTCTGGGCTGGAAATTGTTTCGTTTAAGTAGTTTAAAAGTAGGTGAGCATTGTCTTCTGGCTTGAAAATTTTCATTAGAAAAGTCTGCAGTCACCCTGATGGATTTGCCCTTGTAGGTCAATTGGCACTTACTCCTTGCAAAGTAAAGAAGCTTGCAAAATCTTTTCTTTTGTTTTGACTTTGGATAGATTCATCACAACGTGTCTTGGAGAAGCCCCTGGGGTCCAGTATCCCTCTGAAAGGAGTGTGTCAGAAACTTTGGTGATATTTGGGAAGTTTTCATTTATAATATTCTCTAGTATGGCTTCCATTCCTCTGGGGCATTTTTCTTCCCCTTCTGGGATACCTATAACTCGGATGTTTGACGCTTCATAAAGTCCCATAATTCTGTCAGTGA
>CAUYQV010156150.1:0-17052 GCA_963574575.1 Galagoides demidoff | reverse complement strand
GGCCATTTTTTGGTTGCAGCCATTATTGTTGTTTGGCGGGCCTGGGCTGGGGATTCGAACCCGCCACCTTAGGTGTACGTGGCTGGCGCCTTAGCCGATTGCGCCACAGGTGCCGAGCCTGCATTTTTTTTTTTTTTTTTAAAGAATAGTACCAAAAAATATAGGAAAAGTGCCTGCCCATCTCTTAACCATGCTCTAGTCCCTAAAATGACCATGCAAAAACTTCTTTCTAATGTATTATTTTTGCGCATAAATATATCAGAAAATAAGGTACTGTAGACATCTACATCATAGTTTTTAATAGCTCTGTGAGGCAGAGATCTAACTTTTTCGTGTAGAAACTGTGGTTATCATACTAACCTTCCCCCAGATGTCAGTTGTTAAATATTAACAGAATAAGCTTTGAAAAGTAGTTAACTGAGCCCCCCTTCGCCACTGAAACCCATTCTGAAACTACAAGGAGTTTTAAGCAAGCCTTGAAAGGTTACCAAAAATTACTCTTGAAAAAAAAGAATTCTCTCTTTCTCTTTCTCCCCCGCCCTCAGCCCCCCATGTCTCTTTGTCTCTCTGTCTCTCTCCCCAATTCTTACCCCTCAACCCTCCTCCTCTCTCCTCTGTATTTGGCAAGTGGGGCCTAGTGGGGAGGGAAGGATAGAAACTTCTCAAATAACCTTTGAAAGGTGGAGAAGTCAATATTCTAGGGGCATGCTGTAGAAATTTAAAATAATCTTGTGGTAATAATTGCTATCAGTGGCAGTAATGAAGAAAGAATAACAGTTTAAATAAATAATTAGACTCGACAGTAGATGTGTCAACAGGTACCCACTTAATGAGTGTAATCATTGTTTTTCTCTGCTTTCAACGCTGATCCACCAACTGCCATGTGTTCCTTGTCCCATTTCCAAACCAAATCTATTTAAAGCTGCGCTTCATGGGATCTGAAACAGTATACCCTGTTTACTATTTAGAGCTGATACCTAATGTTCTTTAATAGGCAAGATCTGTACTTGAACAAGAACAGGCTCTGGCCTTCTGAAGACCGTTGATTATCCCTGTTTTCCACGGGTGATTCATTAGCAGGGATGAATAATACCCAATTAATTCTCATGGACTTGTCTATATTGCCAGAGTGAATTGTTTATTGTAATTTGGCAGAACTAGTCCTAGACCGCCTTAAGTAAAATTAATCAGTTACTGTCTTTTGAAATGGAGGTAGAGGCAGTGGTTATAAGTAAAATTATTTAATTACCTTGTTAGGATCTCATTGTTTTGAGGAGTGAAGCAATGTGTCAGATGTTATGTGAGCCAGGAGCCAGGAGAATCTAATTCCACTCCCACCTCTGATGCTAACTGGCTGTGTCACTTTGGGCAAGTCACCTTCCTCTGTGAGGCCTGTTTCTGTATCTAACAACAGACCACGTTTTACTGATTGATTATGGCATTACTTTTAGTTAAATGGTCTATTACTGATGATTTTATTTCCTAGCCAATCCCTTCTCCTTCCTGCTGCCATGTTTCAGAATCATGGGAAAGTCCTATGATGCTATTACAGGGCTGATATGGGAAAGTGGTTTTTTCGGCTTTGCATTGCTTCTCTTACATACCAGAAGAGCAGTTAGTGATTTGGACCGTACACTCTGTATGACTGGGTATTTACACACTGGTCATCTCTTACTCTCAGTACCTTGCAGTTTCTGATTAAAAACAAAAAATAAATCCATCTTCCCTCATGGTACTCTATGTTATAGCATTGCTCCATGCTCTGGGCCCACTGTTTAGAGGATTTGGTAAATTCACCCCTAATTAAGACTGTAGGGAAGGGATGGATTCTTCTTTTTCATTTGGCTTTTCCAGAGCATGTCATTGGACCTGTAAAGAGAGGTCAGGATGTCAGACCCAGAAGGGACTTTTAAGAGTCAATCTAACCAGATTCTCTTATTTCAGACGTAGAGATTTGGGAGTCAGGCAGGGAATCTGGTTTGTGGCGGTGAGTGATCCTAGACTATTGTGCTTTCTTCTAAATCCATAGTTGTATCTTTGTTTAAACAGAGAAATTGTTTTCTACAAACTGCCTTTTCACAATATTTTTTAAAAGGCTATTGTCTTTCAGGCAAAACAATCTCAGTGTCAGTGCAGGGATGTGGGATGTCTTTAAAGCACATGGACTCCAGGCGTCTTTATTAATTTCATGAAGCAGTGGCACAGAGGCTTCTGGTCGTCTTCTGCTCCCCGCCTTTGTTAGCAGACTGGATTCCCTTGCAGTCCTTCCTGGAAGAGGTTATTTGATTCTGACATCATCACTCTTTCCCCCACCCGCCTCCTGCCTTTTTCTGATCCAGTGAATTATAGGAAGCTGAGGATGAGCTCCTAGCTGGCTATTTACTGCACATGGTTTGGGAACATTAATAAAGAGGAGACAGATGAGAGATTAATAAGCAAGGGGATGGGAGAGGAACAGCCAACATAGTAAACTCCAGTTCACAGCCTGCAGTTTTCAACTGCTGGGCTACACAGGACTAATAACAATGTCTTTCCCTCTTTCAGACCCTCCTCTCTGCCTCGTGGGACTAGGCTGGGACTGAGAAGCAGCTGGTGTAATCTTTGCCAAAACCAAACCCATATTTACATGAATCTTCCATGTTTAGAGAAGACAGTAGTAATTATCCATCAGATAGAAGATAACTCAGAGACCATTGGATCTAAACACTCACCTTGAACTTTATAGTATAGATGTTCAGAGAGTGGAAATCATTTTCCTGAATCTGAAGTTCAGGAAACCTGGCCTTTATTATCAATAATTTGCTATAACTTTTGGGAATGGATGATCTTCTTCTGAGCCACAATTTCTTCATCTGTGAGCTGGGAGGAGGAGGGTGGAATACACGAGGTCAAAGTTTGTCCCAACTCTGATTTTCACAAGCCTCAGATTTGCCCAAGGTCCCATAGCAAAGTTTGCAGCCAAGGCAGTTCTGGAAATCAGAGCCCCGTTATCTGGTGTGAGTGTTTGTCGTTCTAACCTCCACTACCCGTGCTTTCTAAGCAGTATTTTCACATTTCTTCAACCTTGATTTATTAAATAAACTTATTCTTTTTCATTTGACAGCTCTCTGTCAAATGAAAAAGCAGTTCTGAACATGTGTGTATGTAAGTGTGGACATGTGAACATGAGTGAGGATTAGGAATTTCAGAAACTCAGATGAACCTATGAAGTAGCTGGAAAATACACATCCATAAATACTTCTACCTAAAATTTTAGGGGGTTCGTAAATGCTCTGAAGGCCGTACGTCAATTAAGCCAAAAAATGTTCTTCTGTGTGGGAAGCAGGAGATGATATTTGAGTGAGATATTTACTTTTGCTGTGGAATTTTTCCCAAGTTTACCTACTGTTCCACTTGGTTAGACTCACTTATTAGCATGACTGTGAACATTTACATGTCTCAAACCACTGAGTGATATTTTAGTGTTAAAGTTCTTATTCTGCAGTCTTTATTCATTCACTTAAATGAACTTTGAATCCAGAACCTGCTAAATGCTAGATATTATTAATAATTTTATTTAATTTTATAAATGGAAAATTCTCATACTTTAGATGAAGAAGCAGCTCATAGAGATTGAGTAATTTGCCCAGAGTTGTACAGCTAATACTTATAAGTCTGGATTTAAATCCAGATCTGCTCCAAAATATGTGGATACCTCCAGAGATAACATTGAAAATGAATAGGGACAATGAAAAAAGTTCACAAACTGTAGAAATTCCTGATAGAAAATGGCAAATGGGCCCCAGAGGAGTATAGAGAATGTTTGCTTTGGGAGTTCAGAGGGGAACAAGATCACACACCCTGAATCACTTATATGAGAATTCATTAATTACATGCTTATCTGGCTCTTTAAGGCAGAATGAAACAAAGGTTGGTAAGTTGCATAGAATGAATAATAAACAACTCAGTTTTTTTTCCTGCTTTTTAAACTTCTGTCAGGTCAGTAGTCTCAACATCTTCATTTTGTAAGGGAGATGAGGAGACACAGCGCCCTGAATATTCTGTGGTATTGACTGAATTGGAATTTCAATACTTTGGGGAATCTGTTTGTTGTTTTTTTCCCGTTATATTGAGCGTGGGACTTTTGATGGAGATAACTTCTGACCATGCAAGGATCAGCACAAATGCAGATGTGAGCAGCTCGCATTTGGATCCTGCCAAGTTGTAATGACTGCCACATGTGTGAAGTTAGAAAACTCAGTGCTTGGTGACCCACTGAGCATATGTGGGAGCCAGAAGGGTGAAAGCCAGTGTCAGGGGTGGAGGAGGCCCCAGAGTTTGTCAGGAACAACACCTTCACCTTTCAGACCGGGAAACAGAGGCTCACAGAAGGGGCGTGGCTTCATAAAATTCAGGCAGCAGGGTCGCGGCTCCCCGGGACTAATGGCAAAACAAGAACTAGGCTTTATACCAACACTTTCCAGTGACAGCTGCTCGTTTCTTCTGTCTTCTGTGGGCATATCCTCACGGAAAGGCTTGGCAGGCAGATATACCTGGATTTGAAGCTCAGCATTATTGTCTGCATGGCTTTGGATAAGTCTGTAGATTTCCTGGAGTCTCAGGTTTGTTGTCTGTGAGGTGGAAGTTATAGTCCTCCTCAGAGGACTGTTGTGAGTATAGATGAAAACTCACTGTGCCCAAGTGATTAATAGTCCTCGTCACAGGCACCCTGGTCTTACGGATTCCGTTTCCTACTTCATCTTCATACTTCCTAGGTCTCTGCTTCTCAAAGTTTGGTCTGAGGACCAGCAGCATCAGCCTTATGTGGGAGCTTGTTAGGGATGCAAATCTCAGGCTGTACTCCAAACCTTCTGAATCTAAATCTTTATTTTAACAAGATCCCCAGGTAGTTCATATGCTCATTAGAGTCTGAAAAACATTCCTGTAGGCTCTAGCCGATTTTCAAGGCTGTTGGCCATGGCCTGCTGACAGTGACTGGCACATGGCCAGAATCCTTGGTGCATGCTGTCCCTTGCCTTGAGAGGGAGCCCCGTCAAGTCACACCCTGGGAATACTGGAAGACTGGGTTGAAAGGATCCAGCAGGCTTTATCTTTTCAACACCCTCCATTTCCTCAGAAGTCCTATTCGTGAGAGGTCAAACAGGGATTGGATCCTAAGTCTTTCTGATCCTCCAGTCCACCTTCTTTTCATTAAACCGTGATGTCTCAGTCAAGAGGAATGCTGGGTTGTGTGTGTGATAACTCTCGATTCCCCATAGTGCGAATATTTCCACACTGGCTGTTTTACTCTATTACTCAATTCCTAGAGGGGAAGAATTAAAAAAAAAAAAATTTAAAACCTTGAGTTGAAAGCCAGGATCCTGCAGCTTAATCAGTTATTTTCGTTTTTTAATGAGGGTGACTATTGTGAAATAAGTAATTATTAATTACTTGAAACTAATGAAATATTTTAGTTTCTTTGCTAAAAAAGCATATGGGAGCGGAAAGAAAGCATATGGGTGTTTTTCGGGAAGCATATTGGTGAATGGACAAATTACGGTGGTGCCAATATGCCTTTGCTGTCTGGCTGGGGCCATCCCTATGTGTGCTGGCGTCTGAGTCCTTGTGTGTTTAGTGGGATTTTTAGATATTCCCTTTGTTGTGTGCCTCTGGGTGCCTCTGGAGTTACACAGAGCAGTACTGTGTCGTAATTCTTTTGCCATGCTTTCACTCAGCAGTACTGGTTGAGCGTCTCCTGGGTCTAAACTCTGGGCTGCAAGTAGCTGTGCAATGTTTCTTTCCAGGTGTCTCAGCCTCTGGAGTAGACTGAGTGGGCCTGCCCAGCTGATAGCAGGTAGTTAGAGTCTTTGTGACACTTCACCACAAGGGTAACAGTAGTACCCAAAAAGATGGCAGAACTGGACCTGCTTGCTCCATCAGGGACTCTGCTTCAGCCCTTCCCTGGCCAGGCTTTGCATCTCTGCACTTCAGCTTTGTTACTTGTGAAATTGCAATGCTAATACCAGTGTTCCCAGCTCACCGGCATGACTATTTACCTGGTTCGTAGACTCTGGCCTTTGCTCCTCCTCTCCTTCCATTTACATTTCTTCTCCTTTGCTACACGTTCAGTCAGTCTAGTAAAAGGCTTGATGGCTTTGGAGGTGATTTTGAAACTATTTGGGTGCCCCGGGGACTGCACACTTCTAGGTTTATGATGATCAGAGGCCACATGGTATGTTTTAAAAGATACTTGGCTAAGTGTCAAAACCCCCAAGTTCCAGCCCAGCCTGACTTAGTAAGCATTTATTTAGCACCTACCAGCAAGGTAAGAAATCGAAGAGCTGCTGTCTTGTGGAGGTAACTTTGATGCAGGGCCAGTCAGGGCTGACTGTGATGTGTGAGTTCAGTAATTATGCTTTGGGAGAGACGGAATTTGGAGAACTCTTTCTTCCGGCAGGCTTCTTATTAAGGTGGTACTGGAGTTCGTTTTCAAAGCTGATTGGGACTTTGATATCACAAGAGTTGAAGAGTAGATCTCTGGCAGGCAAGAGTCAGCTTGAGGCTGGACCCCAAAGCAGATGATTACCAGGCAGGCATATCTGAAGAACTGAGCATAGATCACAGGAGTGTACAGTTGAGAGAAACCACTTCTTTTCTGATGAACTTCAGATTCTTCATCTACGTAATGTGAGCTTTGGCAAGATGGTTCTCAAGAAGCCTCAAGAAGAGCTCGCTTTGGCAGCACATATACTAGAATTGGAATGACACAGAGATTAGCATAATCCCTGTACAAGGATGACAAATTTGTGAAATGTTCCATATTTTAAAAAAAGAAAGTCATATCCTTTTTAAAATTATATGACTATAACTATCAATAATTAATACAATGGGTAATATGTTTAAGACACATGTCAAGACAAGAAAAGCAACTACCATTCTAAAATGCTAATTAAGTGCCTGGGACAGTGCTTTTACATGCAGCCCTTGGTGTAATCCTGTGTTTTATAGACAAGGAAGCTCAGGCTATTACAGGTTATGGGACTTCGCTAAGGGCACATAGCTCGGTCTTCCCACAGCTAGGCTCTCTAGAGAGTTAAGATAAGATCTATCCACAAGGCAGGGCATGGTGGCTCGTACCTGTAATTCTAGCACTCTGGGAGGCCGAGGTGGGTAGACTGCTTGAGCTCAGGAGTTCAAGACTAGCCTGACCAAGAGTGAGACTTTGTCTCTAAAAATAGCTGGACATTGTGGCAGGTGCCTGTAGTCCCAGCTACTCAGGAGGATGAAGCAAGAAGACCACTTGAGCCCAAGAGTTTGAGGTTGCTGTGGGGTATGATGCTATGGCACTCTACTGAGGGTGACAAAGTGAGACAATGTCTCCAAAAAAATTTATTTTAAAAGATATGTTTATAAAATCTACAAAGGCAGTCAGGAATAATGAACTAAGGGGCTGAACAAGGAGCCAAGGAACCTGGATTTTACACTTAGAGTTAGCTACTGCTACCTAGATGTGTTACCTTGGGCAAGGTAATTGACTGTTTGGTCTTCAGTTTATCTTATTGAGAAGATTTGTTTTAATAATGCAAACATCATTCTACAAAAGTAGGGATAATCTATGTGACATATTTTTAAATTCTGAGCTTCTTTCAAACTCTGAAATGCTGTGCATTCTACTTCAAGATTGGAAATGAAAGGTCTGTCAAACGTAATGATTCTCAACTGCCATGTTACTAATAGGAAGTGTGCTGTGAACACTGCAGGGGCAGAAAAAGTTGAAAAGCAGGTTGTCAAGTTATAATTTCAAATGCAACTCAGTTTTTTTTTTTTTAAAGACAGAGCCTCAAGCTGTCACCCTGGGTAGAGTGCTGTGGTATTACAGCTCACAGCAACCTCCAAACTCCTGCCTTAAGTGATTCTCTTGCCTCAGCCTCCCAAGTAGCTGGGATTATAGACATCCACCACAATGCCAAGCTATTTTTTGGTTGCAGCCATCATAGTTATTTGGCAGGTCCGGGCTGGATTCGAAGCTGCCAGCTCAGGTGTATGTGGCTGGCACCTTAGCCGCTTGAGCCACAGGTGCTGAGCCACAGCTCAGTTTCTGAGGCAAGTCTAAATACATATTGTAGATGCTCAAGGTAAAACTTAAAACCAATGACAATTATGATTCACTTCATCAGAATTTCTATGTGATTGCCTTCACCTTTCTCATTCATTAAATACATTATTAGAATATTGATGTGAATGTTGCTAGAATGTTAAGGAAAGCTCTTATTTCCCCATCTAGGAGATGGAAACAATTTTGTAATCATTTAAAATAGAGGAAGAAGAACAAAAAGAAAAAGAAGCAGAGAAAGACAGGTGACAACATAAATTTTTGCATGTCCTACAACATTTATATAGTATCCGGGACATAATAAACATTGATGTTTACCAATTAATGAATCAATATTCCAAATATTAAGTTCAAAATTAATGGGAGAAAAATGATTATCAATATGTGAAAAATCTAAGAAGTGACTACATGAAAGGTGCCTCCCTCCCTAAAAGATTATGACTGAGGAAAAACAGCAATGTATATAACATATGATTTTGTATAGTAAAGAGAATAACTAAAATGTGTACTAAGTTTCAAATAAAATAATCTAAAGACTTATTTATAATTTTATACTCACACAGAGGCAGCTAACCAGACTAGATAAGTTGACATGTCGTGGAGCAAACATATGAAGCTGCTGAAGGCACGAGATGGCCTGTGCTTGCACAAGGCAGTTTGGGTTATCCTGCATTACTGCACAACCCAACAGACAGGAAGTCCTGAAGGTAGAAACTGAGGTACTATTACCTAAATTAAAAAGCAGAAAGCTTTTAATAATTGGCCTATATAACCACTACTCTTTAAACATACATTATTGGGTTTTAAAATTTACTGCCAGTTTTAAACTTACAGATCTATGAAGAACAATTTCTACTAAAAAAGCAGAAATAATCTGGGTAACAGAGTTTAGATTACTTATTATTTATCTGAAAGTTTTACTACAACATAAATCATTAGGCAAAGAAGAATCTAAGACCATGCCGGGCATGGTGGATTGCCTGATCTCAGCAGTTGGAGACCAGTCTGAGCAAGAGTGAGACCCTGTCTGTAAAACAATAGTTGGGTAGCTCAAACTCTTGGGCTCAAAGCAATCCTCTTGTCTCAGCTGCCCAAGTAGCTGAGACTGGCCTAGTTTATCTATTTTTAGTTAAATAGTTATCTATTTTTAGTACTGATAGGGGTCTCCTCTTGCTTAGTCTGGTCTTGAACTCCTGAGCTCAAGCAAACTACCCACCTCGGCCTTCCAGAGTGCTAGGATTACAGGCATGATCCACCACGCCAGGCCTTACCTAATCTTTGTCTTTTCAAGGTGAAGAGAAATCCGATTGAATGGCATTCATCCATTCATTTAACAAAACATACGGAACACCTACCATAGGCCAAGCAAAGAGACTGGGAACTGAATTCATCTTTACGTGTATACTTTTAATGCACAACATCACAGAAGTAGCTGTGCATACCTTGTAGCTCTGGACCTAAGGTGGTAATAAGGGCATTCAGGCAGCGACCAAGACTTTGGTGAACTTCAGCGTGAGTAGGAGGCACATTTAACAACAACCTTATAATAAGAGAAAGAGTAGGTTCCACATGCACATGATAGAGGGGGCCAGCAGAATCAGTTATCAATGATAGAGAATGTAATGCCCAGGTCTGTAAAGATAGAAAAAAACAATTAAAAATATTACAGCAGCATTAAAACTAAAACACATCCAATACCTTAAATTCTTCTTTTGTTGAACAAAGTCATAAAGAAAAATATGTAGGCGCAACTACTAATTTGGAAAAAGAAATGGAGAACTTCAATAGTTTAAAAAAATTCTTCTTGGCCAGGTATAGCAGCTTATAGCTGTAATTTTAGTACCCATGAGGGTGAGGCAGAAGGATCGCTTAAGCCCATCAACTTGAGTTTGTTGTGAGCTATGATGACACCACAGCACACGACCCAGAGAGACAGGGCCAGATGCTATCTCAAAAACAAACAAAAAAGGTCTTCTCTTTAAATATTCACCTCATAAAACCAAATCAGAGGCAATCTGATAGTATATTTAGGGTAGTACATTCAGATATAGCTCAGTGCTAAGAATTCTAAGATAATGCTCCGTACTTTAGATAACAGCTTGAATCAAATCTAGTTCATTGAAAATTGTGTATCGCTTAATCTATAGTAAAGAATAAAAATTCAGGGCGGCGCCTGTGACTCAGTGAGTAGGGTGCTGGCCCCATATACCAAGGGTGGCGGGTTCAAGCCTGGCTTTGGCCAAACTGTAACAACAAAAAATAGCCAGGCATTATGGTGGGCACTTGTGGTCCTAGCTACTTGGGAGGCTGACGCAAGAGAATCACCTAAGCCCCAAAGCTGGAGGGTGCTATGAGCTGTGATGCCACAGCACTCTACCGAGGGTGATAAAGTGAGACCCTGTCTCTAAAAAAAAAAAAAAAAATTCAAGTTGTTAAAAGAATTCAACAAAATCTACAACTACATGCAATAATATGGACAAATCTCTTGAACTTAATGTTGAATAAAGACAGACAAATACAAAAATAATAATAAAGTATAAAAGCAGCCAAAACTTTGTCCTGCTGGAAATTAAGGTAGTAGTTATCCTTGGTGGGACAGTTAGTGAACTAGAAGACATCATGAATGAAGTGTCTAGGGCAGTGGTTCTCAACCTGTGAGTCGGAACCACTTTGTAACAATGAAAATACATCCCAGCATTAAGAAGGTTGAGGACCACTGGTCTAAGGTATTAACAATGTATTATTTCTTTTCTTTTCTTTTTTTTTTTTCTTGAGACAGTCTCATTAATAATGTCGCCCTCAGTAGAGTGCTGTAGCACCACAGCTCACAGCAACTTCAAACACTTGGGGTTAAGCGATTCTCTTGCCTCAGTCTCCCAAGTAGCTGGGACTACGGGCACCCACTACAACACCCGTCTAATTTTGCTGCAGTTGTCATTGTTGTTTAGCTGGCCTAGGCTGGGTTCAAACCCACCAGCTTTGGTGTATGTGGCTGGTGCCGAGCCAGACAATGTATTATTTCTTAATTCAGGTGCTGGTTACATTGTATATTCAGTTTGTAGATATTTATGATGGGTCACACTGTTATTTATAAACAGCAGCACCTCCCTACATTGACCACTTCCTTTAGTTGACCTAATTTTCTTTTTTTTTTTTTTTAATTTTGAGACATGTCTCAAGGTATCACCCTGGGTAGAATGCTGTGGTGTCAAAGCTATTTTTTTTTTTTTTTTTTTTTTACTAGAGATGGAGGTCTTGCTTTTGCTCAGGCTGATCACAAACTCATGAGCGCAAACAATCCACCTGCCTTGGCCTCTTAGTATGCTAGGATTACAAGCATGAGCCACTGTGCTGAGCCAAGTTCACCCAATTTTCATGAACTGGACATGTACCACGTGGATGTATCAGTACAGCAGATCTAGTTTTTTATATTGACCACTTCCAAATGGTCAGTTTGTAGCAGTCCCTTCGGTGGTCAATTTACAGAGATTATACTGTATATACATATATACTCTGGTTAAAATGAAACAAGCCTGGCCATATGCTGGTAATAACTAAAGGTAGGCGATATGTACAATACGGTCATTATAGTACACATTCTACTTTTGTAAATGTTTGAATGTTCCCTAACAGGAAGTAAATAAGAAGTTCTTCCATCAGGAAATGAACTGAAAATATTTTATCCCTTTTATCAATGGATGTATAAGAAAACTTACAGGCCCGGTGTAGCGGCTTACACCTGTAATCCTAGCACTCTGGGAGGCCAAGGTAGGTGGACTGCTTGAGCTTAGGAGTTTAAGACCAGCCTGAGCAAGAGCAAGACCCTGTCTCTACCAAAAATAGAAAAAACTACATAGGTGTTGTGGTGGGCGCCTGTATTCCCAGTTACTTGGGAAGCTGAGGCAAGACGATTGCTTGAGCCCAAGAGTCTGAGGATGCTATGAGCTATGACGGCACGGTATTCTACCCAGGGCATCTAAACGATGATGTGATTTTTTAGACACTATCTCAAAAAAAAAAAAAAAAGAAATTTATAGTATCTTAAATGCTACAAAAATGAGCTCCTATTTGTTAGGTGAAAGACATCAACCAAGAAAACTCAGAACTGATGACACTAGAAGGGTGTAGTGAGCTATGATGACGTCACTCCATGCTAGCCTGGGAGACAGAGCAAGATTCTACCTCAGGAAAAAAAAAGAGAGAAAAACATTAAATAAATAAATAAAGAAGAAACAATCAGCTGGGCACAATTTTTTTTTTTTTGTGACAGAGTCTCAAGCTGTCACCCTGGGTAGAGTGCTATGGCATCATAGCTCACAACAACCTCCAACTCTTGGGCTCAAGCGATTTTCTTGCCTCAGTTTTTCTATTTTTAGTAGAGATGAGGTCTCGCTTTTGCTCAAGCGATCTTCCCACCTCGGCCTCTCCATAATTTTTGTTTGTTTGTTTGTTTCAGAGACAGGGTCTTACTTTATCACCCTCAGTAGAGTGCTGTAGCGTCATAGCTCACAACAACCTCCAACTCCTGGGCTTAGGAGATTCTCTTGCCTCAGCTTCTCAAATAGCTGGGACCACAGGTGCCCACCACAATGCCTGGCTATTTTTTGTTGCAGTGTGGTGGGGCTGGGTTTGAACCTGCCACCCTTGGTATATGGGGCTGGCGCCCTACCCACTGAGCCACAGGCACCACCCCCAGAGTGCTATGATTACAGGCATGATCCACCACAAAAGATTTTTAAAAAATTAGCTGGGTGTGTGAGGCAGCGCCTGTGGCTCAAAGGAGTAGGGCACGGGCCCCATATGCTGGAGGTGACAGGTTCAAACCCAGCCCCTGGCCAAAAACTGCAAAAAAATAAAAAATTAGCTGGGTGTGTTGGTGCATGCCTATAGTGCCAGCTATCATATTATAATCTATAAATCATGAATTTCAAAGAAAGTACATGAGGTACTCACCTGCACATCAGGAGAAGTGTTATCCTGAGACAAAGCATAAAGGATTCCAATACAAGAATTCAAGTGTTGAGAAGAACTTATTCCTCCTAAATACCTGTTTAGGGACCCCAAAGCCAATGAGTATCCCGTTCTGGTAACCACATCCCTTGCTGATATTAATCTATAATGATGAAAGTAAAAATAAATGTCAATCACTGTGAAAAAAAAAACAAATTCATGTTCACTGTCACTTAGGCAAAACTTTTTATATAAATAGTTACAAAATTCAGAAATACATTTATTATTATTATTACATTTTGAGACAGTCTCACCATGTCACCCTCTGTAGAGGGCCATGGCATCACAGCTCACAGCAACCTCAAACTCTTGAGGCAAGATTCTCTTGCCTCAGCCTCCCAAGTAGCTGGGACTACAGGTGCCTGTCACAATGCCCAGCTATTTTTTTTGTTGTTGTTGCAGTTGTCATTGTTGTTTAGCAGGCCCAAGCCAGGCTCAAACCTGCCAGCCTCAGTGGATGTGGCTAGTGCCCTACTCACACTGAGCTACTGGCGCCAACCCAGAAATACGTTTACTATTAATTGATAAAAATTCTGAAATATTTCAAAAGATATCTTATAAAGAAAAACATTTTAAGTAAAAATGTCTTCACATGGCGGTGCCCATCACTCAGTGAGTTTAAACTGATTCTCACGTGAGTTTAAAATGTAACTTAATGATATGGTAGTAATAATGCCTGTCTTATAAACTTTTGTGTATGTGCTCTGTGTGTATGCGTGTATCCAAAAGACAATGAAATAATCATTAATAGTGTAAAGACTTTTTTTTTTGAGAAAGAGTCGCACTATGTAGCCCTCTGTAGAGTGCTATGGCATCACAGCTCACAGCAACCTCAAACTCATAGGCTTAAGCCATTCTCTCTTGCTTCAGCCTCCCAAGTAGCTGGGACTACAGGTGCCCTCCACAATGGCTGGCTATTTTTCTGCTGCAGTTGTCATTGTTGTTTTAGCAGGCCTGGGCCAGGTTCAAACCTGCTAGCCTCAGTGTATGTGGCTAGTGCCCTACCCACTGAGCTATGGGTGCCACTGCCAAAGCATTTTTCTGTAGATTGTTCATACTACCTATCATATGTATGTGTGTGTATATAAAATGAGTTAAGAAAACTCTGTTGGCTTGCCACCCATTAACTCAGTGGTTAGGGTGCCAGCCACATACACGGAGGCTGGCAGGTTTAAACCCAGCCCAGGCCTGCTAAACAACAATGACAATTACAATAATAACAACAAAAAAGTAGCTGGGCATTGTGGTGGGTGCCTGTGGTCCTGGCTTCTTGGGAGATTGAGGCAAGAGAATCGCTTAAGCCCAAGAGTTTAAGGTTGCTGTGAGCTTTGATGCCATAGCACTCTACCAAGGGCAAAACAGTGAGACTGAAGAAAGAAAAAGAAAACTCTGTTAAATGACTCATTTTCCTAGAGTCTGTTGTATTTTTTTTTTTTTTTTGAGACAGAGTCTCATTATGTTGTCCTCAGTAGAGTGCCCTGGTGTCACAGCTCAGAGCAACCTCCAACTCTTGGGCTTAAGTGATTCTCTTGCCTCAGCCTCCCAAATAGCTGGGACTACAGGTGCCTGCCAAAAAGTAAAAGCTATTTTTTTGTTGCAGTTGTTTAGCTGGCCTAGGCCGAGTTCGAACTCGCCAGTCTCGGTGTATATGGCTGGCGCTGTAACCACTGTACTACAGGCACTGAGCCGAGTCTGTCCTATCAATGGTGAATTATATCACTCATTTTATAGTGATCTTTCTCTTATTATACAAAGATTAAAGCTGAAATAGTGATAGTTTTATATTATAACATCAACAAGACAGAGGGGTTCTTTATTCTGAAGCACCAATACTTACCAACTTTTTTTCTTAGTTATATTTCAGAATAAAGTTCTTACTAGTGCTAATAAACCAGCAAGCTATAGTCAGTTTTGACACACAGTCCATGAGTATATGAATAAAAACTTCACTTACTTGTCAAAGCTAATTTGAGCTAATCCGGCTGTGAAAGTTCCATCATCAACCACTTGGGCTAATCTGGCCCATGCCTCTGCAGCTGCACATCTCAACAGGGGGTTGGAACTTTCTAGGCCTCCCATAACTAATGTTAGAGCAAGTCTTCTCATTTCCTCTGTACCTAAACTTCCCTTGGAGCCAGCCACATACTGAAATATGTGAAGAACAACTCAAACTTACAATCGCAGTAATTTCTTTTATCCAGTTTGGAATGCAAATTCTGGTTAACCAAATGTGTTCATACTTAAATTACAACTTCAAAAAGCCAGAATACAAAAATCCATGCTGATCATACAAACATAATTTTATTTTTTTCCACAAAGCACTCTAGAATCTTAAACCTCCAGGAAACAATCAATTATCATTGAGGTATAAATGTGTTCAGAACATTTATAGAGATATTCATACAATGAAACAATGAAACCTATTATATTTTACCGTACTTAGAAACAGTAAGTCATAAATGTAACAATGAGCTAGCTAGATTTGGTACACAGGCCATAGGCTATCAATTCCCTGATCTGGAATATCAGATTCAGTAGGTTAATGCATGGGCTCTCAGCCAACACTATAAGTTTCATTTCTAACTAACTAGCCTTATGTGGAGAAAAAGTAAGATGAAAATCCTAAGTCATGAAACATTTTTATCAGGACATTAAAAAAAGTGAAAGAAAAAAAAATCCTTTAAGAATATCACTCTCTGGTTTAGGCCCAGGTGATTGCTGTCAAAATGGGCATGTTCAAGAAATCTGGGAAAGTGGTGCTGGTGCTGGATGGATGCTACTGCAGACAGAAAGCTGTCATCATAGAAAGTTTGACAGCACCTGAGACCACCCTTACAGCCATGCTGTGGTGGCGGGAATTAATCACTATCTATGCAAAGTGACAGCTACCATGGGCAAGAAGACTGCTGAAGTGGTCAAAGATCAAATGTTTTATGAAAGTTCATGACTATAGTCACCCTATGACCACAAGACACTCTGTGGAAAGGTCCTTGGACAAAACTGTCCTCAACATGGATGTCTTTTTTTTTTTTTTGAGACGGAACCTCAAGCTATCCCCCTGGGTAGAGTGCCATGGCATCACAGCTCAGAGCAACCTCCAACTCCTGGGCTCAAGCGAGTCTCCTGCCTCTACCTCCCAAGTAGCTGGGACCACAGGCGCCCGCCACAACGCCCGGCCATTTTTTGGTTGCAGCCATCATTGTTGTTTGGTGGCCCGGGCTGGGGATTTGAACCTGCCACTTTAGGTGTATGTGGCTGGCGCCTTAGCCGATTGAGCCACAGGCGCCGAGCCAACATAGATGTCTTAAGAGACCCTGCACTTAAACACAAGGCCTGATGACAGGCCAAAGTAAAGTAGGAAGAGAGGTACAAGATGGGCAAGAACAAGTGGTTCTTACAGAAGCTGTGGTTTTAGGAGTTTTGCACTCCAGTCATTACCAAAAAAAACTAAGCAAAAATTTCAAATGTTTTTAAAAAAAGAATTACCTTCAGGAAACTAGAAACTGAAGAAACAACATGTAACTGAACTACTTGCTGACGAGCTCCTTTTGTGCGCTTTATACTGTCCAAAAGCTGTTCCAACGTAAGAATCCTAAAATCAGAAGCAATCAGACTTAAAAGTAAGTATATAAAATTTACTAATAAAGACAAAATTAACCAAAAGACAGTACTGAGTATCTACTGCTAATTCATTTTGTTGCATTACTCTGTTGGAACTATTAAAATGAGATAAATTGTCCTTGAATATCTTTATGTATCTTAGGAAAAGAAAATATGTTATTAACATAACTAACAGAAAAATGATTTGATTGTGGATTATTCTGATAGTAGGCGAGAAGCAGTATTTTGTGGAAAAAATAACCACAAATGCATTACTTAATGAAGATTTTTTTCTTTTTTTTTTGAGATAGAGTCTCATTTTGTCACCCTTGGTAGAGTGCCATGTTGTC
>CAUYQV010156149.1:0-21651 GCA_963574575.1 Galagoides demidoff | reverse complement strand
CGCTTGAGCCCAGGAGTTGGAGGTTGCTATGAGCTGTGATGCCATGGCACTCTACCCAGGGGGATAGCTTGAGGCTCTGTCTCAAAAAAAAAAAAAAATTAAAAAAAATATAAACCATATAACTATATCAGGTATCTTTTCAGACCACAGTAGAATAAACCTAGGTATCATTTCCAAGGGAAACTTTCAAAATTATACAAAAATATCAAAATTAAATAATATGCTCCTAAATGATCTTTGGGTCAACAATGAAATCAAGACGGAAATTAAAAAATTTTTCAAACTGAAAGCTGAGGGCCAGGCACAGTGGCTCACTCCTATAATCCTAGCACTCTGGGAGGCCAAGCTGGGTGGATTGCTTGAGCTCAGGAATTGAAGACCAGCCTGAGCAAGAGTGAGACCCTATCTCTAAAAAAAAAAAAATAGCTGAGCATTGAGGCCTGGAGTCCCAGCTACTTGGGAGGCTGAGGCAAGTGAATCGCTTGAGCCCACGAGTGTGAGGTTGCTGTGAACCATGACTCCACAGCACTCTACTCAGCATAGTGAAACTGTCTCAAAAAACAACAACAAAAAGTAAGCAAATGACACAAACAGTTTTCAACAAAGATATAAATCATTAATCATCAGAGAAATGCAAACTGAAACTACAATGAGATCAGAATGGTCATTATTAAAAAGTTAGAAACAATAGTGGTATGGATGTAGTGAGAAGGGACCACTTATACACTGAGTGGGAACGTAAATTAGTAGAACCTCTCTGGAAATCAGGGTGGAGATTTCTCAAAGAGCTACAAGTAGGCTCGGTACCTGTGGCTCAAGTGGCTAAGGCGCCAGTCACATACACCTAAGGTGGCGGGTTCAAATCCAGCCTAGCCCGCCAAACAATGACTGCTGCAACCAAAAAATAGCTGGGTGTTGTGGCAGGCACCTGTGGTCCCAGCTACTCGGGAGGCTGAGGCCAGAGACTGGCTTGAGCCCAGGAGTTGGAGGTTGCTGTGAGTTGTGATTTCACAGCACTCTACCCAGGGGGACAGCTTGAGGCTCTGTCTTAAAAAAAAAAAAAAAAAAAAAAAGAGCTACAAGTAGATCCACCATTTGATCCAGCAAAGGAAATAATTATATCAAAAAGATAACTGCACCTGTATGTTTATTGCCGCATACTTCACAATCCAAACATACAGACCAACCTAACAGCACATCATTTGAGGACTAGGTAAAGCAGATGTGGTATATATACACCATGGAATACTACCCAGCCACAAAAAAGAATGAAATGATGTCTTTTGCAGTAACTTGGATGGAACTAGAGACTATTATCCTAAACCAAGTCATTCAGGTATAAAAAACCAACTAGCACATGTTTTCACTTACAAGTGAGCTAAGCTATGGGTATACATGGTCATACATAGAGGCATATAGATATTGTAGACACAGAATGGGTGAAGGAGAAAAAAAATTACCTATTGGTACAATGTATAGTATTCGAGTGATGGGTATACCTAAAGCCTAGAGCTCACCACTATATAACATATCCATATAACAAAACTCCACTTGAACCCTCTAAATCTACTGAAGTAAAACAAACAAAAAACCCGCCTACCAAACAGATCAACTATTGTTGGAGACGGAGTTGTAAATAACCAAGATTTTTTGTTAATGAAAATTGGAACCATAAAGAGAACTAAAACAAAAGAAGGAATGTGCTTAGTATGTAGAGTGCCTATGGAAGGAACTGGAACTGCAACATTTGAATGGCAGGCAGATGGAGGAAGTGGACCTAAAAACAGACTAACAAAAAAAGGGAGGGGGGCAGTTTTAGGAACCAGAACATGTTAGTGTATTTCCAGAATAGAGTAGCAAAAACTGTTAAATGGCACTGAGAGGAAAAGAATGAAAATGTCTGTTGATTTTAGCAGTTTCTCAACTTTTTCCTCATGGCCTGCTAACGAGCCTTTTTTTTGTTTACTCTCCCATCCCCTTGCCAATCAAATGCTGGTCCCATAAAAATTTTTTAGAAGAATAATTCTTACTTTTATAATTACCTTTTCAACTGTAAATTGAATATATTTGTATATATTTAGGGGTACAAAATGATTTAAGAATAAAATGTGGAACAATTAAATCAAGTTAATTAATATCCCTATAAAATTTTATTTCTTTGAGACAGAGTCTCACTATGTGGCCTTTTACAGTAGGGTGCTGCGGCCTCACAGCTCACAGCAACCTCAAACTCTTGGGCTTAAGCAATTCTCTTGCCTCAGCCTCTCAAGTAGCTGGGACTACAGGTGCCTGCCACAACACCCAGCTATCCTATAAAATTTTAATACAACACAGTATTGTCTGCCTATGTACTGTTACTTTACACACAAAAAGTGTATATGATTTTTTCCCCCTCATAAGAAATCTTTGTCCACATTGAGAAGGTGTGATTTATTTATTTATTTATTTATAGATAGAGCCTCAAGCTGTCCCCCTGGGTAGAGTGCCGTGGCATCACAGCTCATAGCAACTTCCAACTCCCGGGCTCAAGCAAGTCTCTTGCCTCAGCCTCCCAAGTAGCTGGGACCACAGGCGCCTGCCACAACGCCCAGCTATTTTTTGGTTGCAGTCATCATTGTTGTTTGGTGGGCCCGGGCCAGATTCGAACCCGCCACCTTAGGTGTATGTGGCTGGTGCCTTAGCCACTTGAGCCACAGGCGCCAAGCTGAGACTATGTGATTTAACATATAGAAGACATTGGTGATCTTGGTAAAAGTACTTTTGGTGGTAGATCAGCAGAATGCTGGATATAACACATTGCAGAGGGCTAAGAAAAAAGTGCCAATGAGTATAAAAAATAAAAGATAAGGAAAGTAGATTCAAGAAGCTCTGGGTTGGGTAAGGTGGCTCACATCTGTATTCCTAGCACTCTGGGAGGCTGAGGTGGATGGACTGCCTAAGCTCAGGGGTTTGAGACCAGCCTAAGCAAGAGTAAGACCTGGTCTCTAAAAACAGCTGGGCATTATGGCTGGTGCCTTCTCCAGAGGGTGAGGCAAGAGAATTGCTTGAGCCCAAGAGTTTGGTTGCTGTGAGCTATGCTATGACGCCACAGCTACTCTGTAGCCCCCCTACCTAGGACTACAAAGTGAGACTCTGTCTCAAAAAAAAAAAAAGCCTAGCTTTTATGTTGTTAATGAGGAGGAAAACAAATATAGTTCATAAAGCAAAGGAAGAATATATTTAAAAGTTCAAAGGTGTGACACACCTCCTGGGGGCAAGACACAATTCTAAGAGGGACTTTATTACATAACAAATGCAATCAGTGTAACCAGGTTTCTTGTACCCTCCAACAGTTAAAAAAAAAAAAAAAGTTGAAGGGAAGGTGTAAACAGAGAGTAACTGAATGAAAGAGGACCCTGAAAAGGCAGGAGTGGATGGTACTAGGAGACTAGGTGAAAGGATTCGCTTTCTTCAAGGGAAACTTTCTTCTTCAAATAAAAGGCAACAAGGTTCATATACTTGGCTGAGCAAAATGATGGCTTCTATTTTCTGCAACGGGAGAGAAGGTCATTTGTAGAGGAAGAGAGAATTCCTCTTCTCTACAAATACCATTTGCTACTTGTGAACTGGGATCCAGCTATTTAAAAAGTAGCTCAGACCAGTCTGCAAGAAACTCTAATAATATTTTATGTTGAATACTTAGAAAAAAACCCCATAAGATTCAGTAAGAAAAACTAACCTTGCTGCAAGGAAAACTTTCCTACTAAATATGTATATGTAAGTTTCAGATTATTCTTCATTAACCTCATCATTCCACTTTTCTTATGGTCTTAATTCCAACTGTCCCTCTTTCTTTCCAAAATTAATCCCTTCACCTGTTATCTTGATCCCATTCTTTCTCTTCTGGGCTCTTATCTCTTCTTCCTTGAATCTTTAATTATTATATATTGGTTACTTGCTTCCTGCCTCCCAACACATCTTGCATTCTATAAAACGAACCCAAACCCTTTTCTCCATCTTGCCAATCTCGGTATCTTTTTTTATGTGGCAAATGATGAAGTTACCAGTCTTACACTTAGTCTTTCCACAGTCACTGACTCTATTAAAGCAGCTCTCTCAAATGTCTTAATGAATTTTCAATTATCAAATCCGACGACCCACTCTCAGACTTCAACTTCCTCCTTGGAAGGAGGAAGGTCCAAGTTGATCCATGGAACATTTTATGCCACTGATAACTTTCCTCCAAACAAAACAAATACTTCTTACCCTTTTAAATGAAACTTCATCTGTTTTGATTCTCATCTTTAAAGTTTTACCGGCTTAATTCTCATGCTTTTTTTTTTTTTAATCTTTCTACCATTTACACCGAAACCACTGTTTTAAATTCGATAAATCCAAACTTCACAAAATTCCTTCACCTAAGTCAGGGCTTCGAATTTTATGGTAGAACTATCTCATTAATTAGTAGGCTGTAGGTTTCAGATTCAAACAAATTCACCAAATCCAACCAGCCACATCGGACATTGCTTTTCCATATTCACTGGCACCTTCACAGTTTAGATCCCTGTTACCTCTCTTCTGAACTGTTTAACACCCTCCTCACTGTATTCTCCACCCCACATTCTTACAAGCGCTATCCTCACAGGACGTTCGCTCAGGTCCACTGGGGGCTTGTCTTCCAAAGAGGAAGCCTAGGGCTCAGATTTCAGTCATCGGTACCCTAGTTCAATATGGATAACGAGATCTTTTCCCTGCGCCAAGTAAAGAAACCCCATGAGCTTGATCTCTGGGGCCCCCGGGTCTGAGAACACCAGGTTGCAGGTGCACGGATCCCTTCCGGCCCTGCTGGCAAGAAAGACCGGAAGGCCGGGAGAGGGGGACAAGCGCGGACTCGAGCCATAGCACGAGAGACAGTCATAGAGCCCGGGCTGGAGTCTAGAGCACTAGTTAGTTATTCAGCCTATTCCCCACTTTTCGAGTGTCCCCAGATTTCCCGCCCCTCGTACTCACCCCAACACCTATGCGGGTCAGCGATTCGGTGCCGGGTCCTCTCCGGACCGAAGCTGGAGTAGCAGAGAAAGCCGTGAGGACCCCGCAATTGGAGTGCCCAGGAGTTTGCCTGATTAACAGCTTCAAAGACACCCTTTAGTTCTACAGTATTAGAAAGATTAAATAAACAGGAAGACGTTAAATGAGAGGAAAGATGGCTCTTGAAACTTAGGATCTAAAGCTTCTAGATCACTCAGGACCTAGAAGAATGGTGGCTTCCCACAGTCTGGATTCAGGCGCTAATCTGTAGCCTAACTCAGTCTGGGGTCCCCTAGTGGGTAGGCGGGGTTGGGAAAGGGGTGGGGCATTAGCTAGCACGGGGTAGCGCCAATGGTTGTAGAAGAAAGAGACACAGGGTGGGCGGAGTCTGAAGAGGTGGGATTTGGAGAGAAGGAGGCGGTGCCGGGATGTAGAGGGAGGGACTAGAGGGTAGTGGGAGGGTTTGGGCTTTAGAGCCAGAGTAGGGTGGCGCGTGAAGATGGCAGCTGCTGACGGGGAACCGAAGCCCAAAAAGCTGAAGGTGGAGGCGCCACAGGCGCTGAGGTGAGCGCTGTCAGACATGGGGAGGAGGGTGACGGCGCCTGCAGCAAGCCTGAGCCCATGTTGGTTTGAGCGGCTCCCGCGCTGCAACCACAGCCCGCGTGGGGCCAACATGCAGGACCTGGCACTCAGGCACCTGCCGGCGTGGCGGTGACCCCTTGCTAGGAGCTCTCTGGTGGAGTCGCCGCCTGCTCCGGTGCAGCCTTAGCCCCAGCAGCCTTCGGCCAATCAGAGCAGCCCGCCCGAGGGTTGAGCCAGCTGCGGTCAAGCGGCTGGCGCCACGTGCTTGCCTTCCTGGGCTGTGTTGATATGACCCGGTAGGACCCCACTGGAGCCGAGTCTCTAACCCGTCACTTTCTCTTCCCTGGGGGATAGCGTGGAGGAGGTCTTGTTTCTGCTTTACCCTAGGGCAAAGACGCTGTTCTTGGGGCTATTTTGGAAAGTGTTGCAGATGGGCACCTTGCCCTTTCGTACACATTCTGAAAGCTTGCACCTTTGAAGACTCCACCAGGGAGGGACTCAAATCTCGCCTCCGAGGCTTTGAGGGGGAAAATTTAGCCGAATAGATAAGAAAGATTGATTTGTCTTTTTTATTTGCACTTTATTTAGCAGCAATGGAGACGGTTCTACCCCTAACACCTGACTCACGCGTGATTGATGTTGCAACTTTTACTTATAAAAGTCGTTTGTTAAAATATTTCTTCCTAATAAGTGTGTTGATTTTGAGAATGTTCGTTGGAAGGCAAACATTTTTCTTTCTAAAAATAGACATTCAACTGATTAAAAAAAAAAACTATTGGGACAGTCCTGATTATACAAGACAAATCGTGTTTCTTTTAGCATCACTCTTTTTTACCTCAGAAAGAAAGAGTCTGCTGGGTGTCTGTAATCCAGGCACTCTGGGAGGTTACTAAAAATAGAAAAATAGCCAGATGTGGTGGCGGTTGCCTATAGTCCCAGCTACTCCGGAGGCCAAGGCAGGAGGATGACTTGAGCCCAAGAGTTTGAGGTTGCTCTGAACTCTGACGCCATGGTACTACACCCAGGGTGACAGAGTGAGACTCAGTCTCAAAAAAAAAAAAAAAAAAAAGAGGAAGAAGAAGAATGGGCTCTGCGCCTGTGGCTCAATCGGCTAAGGCACCAGCCACGTACATCTAAGGTGGCGGGTTCAAATCCCCAGCCTGGACCCGCCAAACAACAATAATGGCTGCAACCAAAAAAAGGCCAGGCGTTATGGCGGGCACCTGTGGTCCCAGCTACATGGGAGGCAGAGGCAGGAGACTCGCTTGAGCCCAGGAGTTGGAGGTTGCTATGAGCTGTGATGCCATGGCACTCTACCCAGGGGAACAGCTTGAGGCTCTGTCTCAAAAAAAAGAAGAAGAATGAGGGGGTGGGGCCTGTGTCTCAGTGGTTAGGGCTTGGCCCAATACATCGAGGGTGGTGGTGGGTTTGAACCTGGTCCCAGCCAGCTAAAACAGCAGTGACAACTGCAACAAAATTAGCCAGGCATTGTGGCCGGCGCCTTTAGTCCCAGGTACTCAGGAGGCTGAGGCAAGAGAATCAAGTAAGCCCAAGAGTTGGAGGTTGCTGTGAGCTGTGATGCCAGGGCACATCACCGAGGCAACAAAGTGAGACTCTGTTTCAAAAAAAAAAAAAAAAGAGTGAGTCATTCACTCTTGAAAAGTTCACATAGGGGTCTGGTGGTGTCTTCAGACTGTTCCTTTGAATGGAGGGTAACCAAATCCTTGCCCCTGCCTGTAATGCAGTCCTACTACTATCAAAGGGTTAGTGTACCTTATACCAAGAACATAAACTTTTTTTAAAAAACAAGTCAGAATACTATATTTTTATTTTGAGCTTTCAAATTATGTGTAGAATAAAGCCGCAGCAAAGATGTTTGAATTAGACCTACCTGAGTTCAAGGCATGTGCTTTTTGTACTCAGCCCTTGATTAGGATGTTTCCTTAAAAGGCACCTTCTTCACGAAGCTTCTCCTAGCAAATTGGAAGACAGATGCAGCTTTTCTCTACTATCCTACTAAACATATGCCCCTTAGATTTTTTCATAAAAATAATTTTGTATAATGTTAATCCATTTTCATAGTGCTTTCCTATTTATTATCTTGTTACACAGCTCTGTAAGTGAAGGAAGACAAGAATTACACCTGTTTTGCAGATGAGGATATGTTTCCAAATGGAAACAACTAGATACGGAACAAAAGTATGAACCCAGGACATCTGGGTGCAAGTGTATTATTTGATTCTAGTAAGACCACTTTCACATAGCCATCTAGGATATGCTTTTTTCTGCTTGTGTATTCTTGAAAATAATGGTAAATAATAATGCTTAATACTTAAATATGTATGGGCTGGGCACTGTTTCAGCACGTTACATATTTTAACTCATTCAATTCCGTAACAACTCTGTAAAGTAGACACTCCATTACCTACAAAATTATCTCCATTTTACCAATGAGGAAACGGGGGTGGCACCTGTGGCTCAGTGAGTAGGGCACCGGCCCGTATACCAAGGATGGCGGGTTCAAACCCAAACAGCAACAACAACAACAACAACAAAAATAATGAGGAAACGGGCACAGAGTTGTATATTTAGCACATTAAATATATGTGCGTATACATGCACACATATATAATGCATGTTTTATGTCACTAGTGTCTATTTCAAATTTGTAAAATTCTCTAGACAATGAGAACTCACTTTATACAGTATCAACTTAGTGCCACCAGTAGAGAGGAAGTTAAAATACATAGGTACTTGAGTATTAGGACAAATCTTTTTAATTTTGTGTGGAGACCTTTTGGGACTGGCTGTTCTACTTTTATTATATTAGTTTGGCTTTCAGGATTGCTGTATGATAATGCTGAACTGAGTAGTTAGACGGAATTGATTTATGACTACTTGATTGATGCTTAAGGGAATAGCTAACAGTTTTGGTTAACTGTTAAGGAGAATAGCTTATAAAGACTAAGGATAATTTAATTTGTGGAATCAATCAGTGAGTAACAAATTAATGACATATTTTCAGACATCAAGGAAAGCATTTAGGGTTTTGTGAGAATTTCAGTTAGCTCTAGGGTATCAGTTCTCAATGGGGAAATTTTGCCTCCCAGGGGACATTTGCACAAGGTCTAGAGACATTTTTGGTGGGGAGTGCTACTGTACCTAATAGGCAGAGTTCAAGGAAGCTACATCCTACAGTGCCAACCAGGGGTCCTCAAACTTTTTAAACAAGAGGCCAGTTCACTGTCCCTCAGACCGTTGGATGGCCAGACTGAAGGCCCCAGGATGAGTTGGCTGCTAAGCAGGACAGGCAGCAGTGACAAAAACACCTGGCGAGCAGGATAAATATCCTAGCCGGGCTGCATGTGGCCCAAGGGCCATAGTTTGAGGACGCCTGGCGCGGCAGACAGCCCCTGCAGTAAAGAATTTTCTGGCCAAAATTGTCACTAGTGTTGAGGTTGTGAATTTCTACACTAGAAAGAGTATCTGATAAGGCTAGTTATCCTTTCTCAAAAAGCCCTCATTTTTCCAGACTGGGTTGCTTTTCAGAGTATAACATTTACTACAGTTATTAAGAGGCTGGGCGTGGTAGCTCACACCTGTAATTCTAGCACTCTAGGAGGACGAGGTGAGTGGACTGCCTGAGCCCACAGATTTGAGACCAGCCTGAGCCAGAGCAAAACCTCATCTCTAAAAATAGCCAGGCATTGTGGTGGGCGCTTATAGTGTCAGACTTGGGAGGCTGAGGCCAGAGAATCACTTGAGCCCAAGAGTTTGAGGTTCCTGTGAGCTGTGAGGCTGCAGCACTCTACCCAGGGCAACAAATTGAGACTCTGTCTCAACAACAACAAAAAAGTTATAAGGAAAGAATAAGGCTCTAACATGTTTTCAGATGGGGGTTGGACAAAAGAAGGGAATCTTAATTGTGTGCCAAACATAAGGTACTGTATATGCTATCTCCTTTAATGTTCCTAGCCACCTATGAGGTAGGAATAATAATCTCTGTGTTACAGATGAGGTATTTAGGGCTGAAAGAAGCCAGCAAACATTTTTGGGACTGCTCCCTAGATGAAGATGTTCCGTGATGATCACCTATATTTAGGATCACTTGGTTTTCTTTTCTCTCCTTTGGAAATCTCATCCAAGTGCATTTCTTTAGCGGTCACCTCTAAGAAGATACAGTGCCTTCCAAGTCCTGTTGCCAAGTTCTTCAGTTTGTCTTTCAAGTACATACTATTTTAGGCATGGTGCTAAAAACTGGGTATGTGTGTATACCTGAGTATCTTTTTTTTTAAAAAGAGTGTCTGTTACCCTGGCTAGAGTCCTCAAAATCCCAGGCTCAAGTAATCCTCTTGTCTCAGCCTCCCAAGTAACTGGGACTACAGGACACCCAGCCAGTTTTTCTATTTTTAGTAGAGATGAGGTCTCTTGCTCAGACTGGTCTTGAACTCCTGAGCTCAGGTGATCCACCAGCTTCAGCCTCCTGGAGTGTTAGGATTACAGGTATAAGCCACCGCGCCCGGCCTGATAGCTGAGCATTCTGAAAGAGGAAGCTAACCAGAGGTGAGATAGGGTGTTTGTCTTTTATTTTTTTTTGAGACAGAGCCTCAAGCTGTCCCCCTGGGTAGAGTGCAATGGCATCACAGCTCACAGCAACCTCCAACTCCTGGGCTCAAGTGAGTCTCCTGCCTCAGCCTCCCAAGTAGCTGGGACCACAGGCGCCCCCCACAACGCCTGGCTATTTTTTGGTTGCAGCCGTCATTGTTGTTTTGGCTGGCCCGGGCTGGATTCTAACCCGTCACCTTAGGTGTATGGCTGGCGCTTTAGCCACTTGAGCAACAGGTGCCAAGCTGAGTGTCTGTCTTTATAGGAAAGTTTGTTTGGAGGCAGAGCTGGGAGGGAGCTGCCTGCCTCTGTTAGAGAACTGTAGATGATTTGGTCTGACTGAAGCAGGTATTAGGGGGCTGGGGGTTTATTGGACACTTGTGCATGTGATCTATTAGTTCTCAGACCCTAATGCTAACTGCTGAATATCTCCTGCTGAATGACTTGCCAGCACTTCAGAGTCATAGATACCAAACTGAATTCATCTGTTGTCCTAAGTCTGCACCTTCTCTTAGGGTTTCTGCATCTGTTAATGGCATTACTAATCTCCCTTTCTCTAAAGTGTGGAACCTAGATGTTTGATTCCTTTTCCATTTCCATTATTAAAATTGTTCTTTTTCTGATAGTAATGCTTCATAAAGTCTTTCCTTCTCCATTCCTGCTGCCACTATTTAAGTTTAGATTTTTCTTTTGCTTAGATTTTGTATTGGCTTCCTACCATGTTTCCCCCCAAATAAGACACTGTCTTATATTTATTTTTTCTCAAGAAGACACACTAGGGCTTATTTTCAGGGGTTGTCTTATTTTTATTAAGTATAATACAACAATCTACATTTATTCAACTACAATTAAGTCATCTTCTTCTGGAACCTGACAGGAGGAGCCAACCTTATTGGTGGGGCTGGC
This sequence comes from Galagoides demidoff, assembly GCA_963574575.1. Classification (NCBI taxonomy): domain Eukaryota; kingdom Metazoa; phylum Chordata; class Mammalia; order Primates; family Galagidae; genus Galagoides; species Galagoides demidoff. The sequence goes on along the minus strand of CAUYQV010156149.1, from coordinate 10,551 downwards.
GCTAGTGATTCGTGAACTCCTTTCCCCTAACCGTTTGCATGTGCACAATAGGATGCCTGTAACCCGCACAAGTGTGAATGACTCGAAGAAAGGAGCTGTGGCAGATAAAAGGTGTTCCAGTCTTCCTTACTGCTCTGCCCCGAAATGCATAGCCACACCCATCACTAGCTCTTATTATCAGGATAGGGCTTATATTTAACAAATGCATAGTAATCCTGCTAGGGCTTATTTTTTGGGTAGGTCTTATTTTTGGGGAAACATGGTAAGCATTCTTCAATGCTGGTCTCAACTTCTGCCTATTCTTCTTTAGGTATAACTCTACTTATTCATTATAGTATTCATCATAGCAAACGTTTATAATTGCTGAAGTTGATGATAGGAAGAGTGGAATCCTAAGAGCTCACATCATTACTCCCTCTAACATGAAAAATTAAGGATTGTTCACAGTCATGACTTGTAACAGTACTAAAAAAGAAACAAACTACAATTCTCCAATCAGCAGTTACTGGGTTTTCCCCAGATACTACTTTCTATCCATTTCATTTCAATGGACCTCTTTTATTCTTTCCTTCCATATCCTACCTCACCATGGACCTGCGTTTTAAAGTCATGTAGGAAACCCAGGAAGAGAAGTTCACATCTTAGATGACCAGCCAATAACTTCAATAATCCCTTCTTTTAGAACACATTGTTTTTTTCTCTTTCGGAAAACATCTCTGGAAGATTACTTTTATTTTTATAAACTGGGCATACTGTTCTGAAGTGATCTACAAGTAAGGATTAAATGAGGAAATATATATACAGATCAGAAAACAGAAATGATGATCATGTGTCCCTAGTGGGTTGTATAATGCCTGATCCTTAGGAGCTATTGAATTAATGTTTGCATAGAATGGGACTGATAACGTTTACTTTTCTAGACTCTATACTTTTAAAAGTGCAGCCTGAAATCAAGTTTGCCTATATTTGGATAGTACTGCATGCTTTTCACTTATATTCACAAATTTAATCCTTTAAAGTTAGGGTTTTGCTCTATGAAGAATGGAAAACAGATATATAACAATATATAACTCTGATATAATTTGTATGAGTGCCTTAGAAAGGTCCATTCCTGGCTTGGCACCTGTGGCTCAAGTGGCTAAGGAGCCAGCCACATACACCTAAGGTGGCAGGTTCGAATCCCCAGCCCGGGCCCGCCAAACAACAATGATGGCTGAACCAAAAAATGGCCGGGCGTTGTGGCAGGTGCCTGTAGTCCCAGCTACTTGGGAGGCTGAGGCAGGAGACTCGCTTGAGCCCAGGAGTTGGAGGTTGCTGTGAGCTGTGATGCCATGGCACTCTACCCAGGGGAATAGCTTGAGGCTCTGTCTCAAAAAAAAAGAAAAGAAAGGTCCATTCCTCAGCAATATATACTAGTGCAGAATGAGAGTGGTAGAGAGACAGCCAAAGAAGAGCCTGTGTGGATGGTCCTGGGTATACAGTGGCAAGCATGGAAGTTCTTGAAGCTCAGGGATACTGGGAAGGGTTCTAGGAAAAAGAGGGGCATCTGAAGACTATGTTTCTTATTTTAGATATAGGCTTAGACCAGTGGTTCTCAACCTTCCTAATGCCTTCTAAGGCCACAACCCTTTAATACAGTTCCTCATGTTGTGGTGCCCCCCACAACCATAAAATTACTTTCGTTACTACTTCGTAACTATAATTTTGCTACTGTTATGAATCGTAATGTAAATATCTGATATGCGGGACGTATTTTCATTGTTACAAAGGGGTTGCGACCCACAGGTTGAGAACCACTGGCCTAGACTGAATAACTAAATGATACTCAATGAATGACTAAATGAAACATAAGGCTGATATGCTTCTTTTCTTTTTACTTGGAATCTGGCTTCACTTCCATTAATTAAAATTCTGCCTGTGTACAAAGTGTTCACAGTTAAGCGGAAAGAAAGAGAATAAAAGTTATAAACACCATTCTAATCAGGATGGAAGCCAGTAGAGCAGTGGTTAAGAGCATGGTCTCTGGAATAACACATCTGGTTTGACTCTTAGTCCTTATTAGCTGGTGGTAATCTTGGAGATTGCCGTCTTGCCCCATGACTCTTGTTTTCTCACCCATAAAATGAGTATGGTAATACTACCTACTTCATAAAATTGTTGACAGGGATTTAATAAGAACATAAATATAAAACTGGCACATAGTAAATCTTCAATAAACATTAGCTGTTATTGTTATGGTATTTATTCTGCTTGTCTCCCTACTTTGCTACGAATTCAGCAATTACAAATTTTACTTAGTTAATTTGTTTTTATTTTGGGACAGAGTCTCACTTTGTCACCCCCCAGAATGCCATGGCATCATAGCTCACAGCAACCTCTAACTCTTGGGCTCAAGTGATTCTCTTGCCTCAGCCTCCCAAGTAGCTAAGACTGTAGGTGCCCAGCACAATGCTGGCTATTTTTAGAGATGAGGTCTCACTCCGGCTCAGGCAATCTACCTGCCTCGTCCCCCCAGAGTGCTAGGATTACAGGTGTGAGCCGTTGCACCTGGCCAGTTACAGATTTTAAAAGAGCCTGTAGCTCAGCGGCTTGGTTGCCAGCCACATGCATTGGAGCTGGCGAGTTTGAACCCAGCTTGGGCCTGCCAAACAACAATGACAACTACAACAACAACAAAAATAGCTGGGCATTGTAGCAGGCTCCTGTAGTCCCAGCTACTGGGGATGCTGAGGCAAGAGAATCTCTACAGCCCAAGAGTTTGAGGTTGCTGTGAGCTATGACAGTACGGAATGCTACAGAGGGCAACATAGACAAACTCTATCTTTAAAAAAGAAAACAAAAAAGGATAGAAGAAAAGATGTAGGTATACTCCAGAACAAAATGTACATCTCCAGAGATTAAGAATGGAAAAGAAACATGTACTTAGATTCTGGGTTCAGGAATTGATGGAAATAACTCTGTGAAGGAAAATTGGAATCAGACACTCTGCATGAAACTAGGACCTTGGCTGGGTCTGGATGAAAGGCTGAAAAGCATCTGCTTCTGGCTATTGTTTTAAGAAGCTGAGGACCTAAAATGAAGACACAGAAGTGGCTAACCTCCCAGATGGCTCAGAGTCAAGAACTGTAATTTCTTCACTGTCACCTAGTACAAGAGCACTAAGATTGAAGGTCACAGTCTTTCTGGAATAGGGGTACCCTATTATAAAACCCCCAAGAAAAGAGAGGGAAAGTCTGAGCCTGTAAACATGTGAGGAAGACCATTACTTAGAAAAATTAACAGCCACAGGAGATAAATGCTCTCAAAATCTAATGAGAATATTAGAACAATTTCAAAAAGACTATATGTATTTTATAGAACCTTAAAAAAGATAAAAGAAGTCATAGTCATCAGAAAATGTTATGGATCAAAAAGAGGTAGATAGGAAATAGATGCTATATTAAAGAAAAACATGGAAGTATTGAAATTAAAACAAAATAGGTAGGTTAAGCTTGAGACCAGACAGATTTGAAGGGAAAAATTAATAAATTGGAAGAAAACACTGAATAATTTACCCAGATATGTCACACAGAAATAGAAATTAAGAGATATGAATATAGGGGCGGTGCCTGTGGCTCAGTGGAGTAAGGCGCTGGCCCCATATGCCGGAGGTGACAGGTTTAAACCCAGCCCCGACTGGGAAAAAAAAAAAAGGGATATGAATATAAATCGAGCGGCCCCAACTTACATCTAATCAGGAGTTCCCAAAAGAGGCAATTGTGTAAATAGTGGACAACTGGTAGTAGAACAGAGGATGGCTAAGAATTTACTAGAATTTAAGAAAGACCAATCCTCAAGTTGAAAGGGCATTCCAGGTACCTAGTGAGATGAAAATGAAAATCCACACTAAACTATAGCAATTTTGATCCTGAGAGTTTGAAAATTTAGACACCCCAAATTTAATAGTGGTGATCGCTATGTAAAATTGTGAGTTATTTATTAATTCTTTTTATGTATTTTCCAGCCTTTCTACACTGCATGTGTATATTAGAACTTTTGATTTTAAGCTGAAGAAAAGGACGTGCCCAAGTGCTGAGTGGCTAAATATCACCATTATAGCAGAAATGAACCTTTGGGATACCAAATACATCTGAAATTTTGTGAATTAATTATTATGACTTTTAGGTTGTAATCATTTAATCTTTATATCTAAAATTCTAAAGCTCTGGAAACAATGTTAAGTTTTTTTTTTTAAGTTTGAGATGGCTGGGTACAGTGGTTCATGCCTGTAATCCTAGTGCTCTGGGAGGCTGAGGCAGAGGAGGATCCCTTGAGTCAGGAGTTTGAGACCAGCCTAAGCAAGAATGAGACCCCTGTCTCTACTAAAAATAGAAAAATTAGGGCCAGGAGCAGTGGCTCATACCTGTACTCCTAGCATTCTGGGAGTCTGAGGTGGGTGGATTGCCTGAGCTCATGAATTCCACACAAGCCTGAGCAAGAGCCAGACCCCATCTCTAAAAATGGGGTGTTGTGGTAAGCATCTGTAGTCCCAGCTACGTGAGAGGCTGAGGCAAGAGAATCACTTGAGCCCAAGAGTTGGAGGTTGCTGTGAGCTATGATGCCATGACACTCTACTGAGGATAACAAAGTAAGACTGTCTCAAAAAAAAAAAAAAGAAAAGAAAAGAAAAATTAGTGAAGTTTTGTGGTGGGTGCCTATAGTCCCAGCTACTTGGAAGTCTGAGGCAGGAGGATCTCTTGAGCACCAGAGTTTGATGTTGCCATGAGCTATGATGCTACAGCATTCCACCCAGGGTAACAGAGTGAGAATCTGTCTCAAAAAAAAGAATATTCAGATATACAAACATACCCAGCCTAACTGGAAAGTCTGTAGAAAAGACTCTGCAGTATGATGCTTGTTTCTTTCTTTCTTTTTGTTGTTGCAGTTTTTGATCAGGGCTGGGCTTGAACCTACCACCTCTGGTATATGGGACTGGTGCCCTACTCCTTGACCCACAGGCGGCGCCCTTCTCCTTGCCGAGGAGATTCTTGCTCTTTTGCCCAGGCTAGAGTGCTGCAGTGGTGCAATCATAGTGTTGTAGAAACCACAGGAGGTTTTGGCCTGGGTCCAGGTGCCAAGATCCAATTATCCAGACAATGAAGATTGGCAAAGAAGAAAGGAATTTTTATTGTGAAAGACTGGAGAAGGGGAAGGCTGCCTCAATCTGAGGCAAGTTTTGGGCTTTTGAAGGAGGGGCCATTTGTCTTAGGGCAGGTTGTGACATAACTAACAAGGGGCTACTTGCTTTGGGGGCAGGTTGTGGGGGCTGGTGAATCTTGGGGTCAGGAAGTCTGCCCCGCCCCTAGGCCTTCAGAAAATCCACCATTTCTGGGAATTAACTCAAAGGGTATAGTGAGGGAGAGAATTATAAAAAAAACTTAGGGGGCAGCGCCTCTGGCTCAGTGGGTAGGGTGCCTGCCCCGTATACCAAGGGTGGAGGGTTCAAACCTGGCTCCGGCCGAAGTGCACCCAAAAAATAGCTGGGCACTGTGGTGGGTGCCTGTAGTCCCAGCTACTTGGGAGGCTGAGGCAAGAGAATCGCTTAAGCCCAGGAGTTGGAGGTTGCTGTGAGCTGTGTGATACCACGGCACTCTACCGAGGGTGATAAGGTGAGACTTTGTCTCTACAAAAAAAAAAAATAATAATAATAATAAATAAACACCAAACTTTAAAAAAACAACGACAACTTAGGGATCATTGAAATTTTTTTCCTAGATCCCTTACTGTAGCTTGCTATAACCTCAAACTCCTGGGTTCAAGTGATCTTCCCAAGTACCTGGGACCACAGTCATGTGCCACAGGACTATCTGATTTTTTAATTTTTTGTAGAGACAGGTCTTCCTTCTTATGTTTCCCTCCTACTCTTGAACTCCTGGCTCAAGCAATCCTCCTACCATGGATTTCGAAAGTGCTGGAATTATTGATCTGAGCTACTGTGCCCAGCCTCTTGTCTCTTTCGTGCCCTTCTGGTATTGTATTTATTTTGCACACAGGCCATCTCAATGTAACAAGCAAGATGGCAATTCTCAACTGTAAGCCAAAATTTCATGAACCTAAAGGAAGAGACGTTTTCCATATTCCGCCTATCAACTTTGAGAAAACTGGTTCTGCCTGGGTTATATAGTACCATTGAACCAATTACTGTACTAGAGTTGGAGATTTTTGTTAGCCTTGGATACATTTTCCCCCCTGCCAATCCAGTGTGTCTGTGTGCCTCCCAGGCATGTTCAGGGAGATGGGTGTGTGTGTGTGTAGGCAGTGCTACGAGGACCTAATGACTATAGGCCTTGTTCACATGTTGCGTGGGATGGAAGTAGATAGGTGTGATGTTAGAGCAGTGCAGTGGTGGCTTAAGGTAGTTGCTAAAGTAATTGAAAAGAGCTAGTAAAGTTTTAGCAAGAAAAGGAAGGTTTATTAACTATTAACGGCTTGTATAGCAAGCTGGGCCCCGGCTTAACGACTGCAGGCCCGAGGGAAGTGCAGCTTTTGGATTTTATACACAACTTGGTCTCAAGGTAGTTGCCTGTCTCCTAAAATGTCAGGGTTTCAGGCAGCTGCCTGGATCCTCTGTTCTTCAAGTGTCCTTTGTCAAAAAATGACCAGATGCCACAAAGTAAGGCAAGCACGAAGCAAAGTCTATTGAGAAAGAGAAAGAGACTTACAGAGTATGGGCTTACAGAGGAAGATACATTCGCCATAGACAGTGAACTGCCTCCATTGTTGTGACAAAAGGCAAGGAGGCAAAATTTGTGGCCAGCAGGTCTCTTTTATACTGCCCAGTGGGCCCTATATTGTGGTTCAGAGGTCACCTTGGAATCAGAGTGTTACTGCACATACGGACCTCCCATAAGCCTCTCTGAGAACCCTTGGGGGGGGTGTGTGGACTGCCTGATAATTAGTGTTAAGGCTGTTCCAGGTCACCTTTAAGACTGTTGTACCCGTTGTTAGGCAGGATTCTTCTACATCCTTTTGCAGTTGGTACTGTAAATTCTGAGTGGTAGATTGGTCGGGTGATCTCTCCTCACTCACTGTGAGCAATCCCTTGGGACAGAATTAAGGTGGGGGGTGCAGAGATGAGGCCTGGCCCTCCCCACCTCCTTTTCTTCCCTTCCAGGAGCGCTGTGCCTAGCTTACTACCCAGCATTGAGAGGAGCACTACTGTTACCAGAATTACTCTCCTGGGTCCTTCGTCTCAGGAAATCCAAGAAGGAGTTCACAGACCATGAGTCAGCAGTAGGATCGATTTTCTTATGGGTGAGAGAAGAGGGAGAGCAAAGCCTCTAGCATCGTGGCTCCTGAGTGGTTGCTGATTTTGTCTTTCTGTCTGGGGATTCCTATGTGGTTTCTAATCATATCTCCTTCCCTGCAGGTTGGGGAAATGGAATGCATGTCTAAAATGTGTGTCATAGCTGTTGGCCCCAAAGGCCTGTGGGCAGAAGTTAGTTTTAAAAGTGCCATTGTGTGGGGAGTGGTCATGTTTTGGGCTTTCTGCTCTGGGGGATTGGTGGCTTTAGATGGAACATCGATTAAACTTGTTTATGAGCCTGCTTAGGGTCTGCAAATGGAGTCTTTGTCCAGCCCTAGGGGAAGGGAACCTGCATCACGATGATCAGCAACTCCACTGGGATCTTAAGAGTGAGAGAGGTGGTGTTCCCTTAGCAAGACAAAAATTCAATAGCATGTATAGAAAATATCTGGCAGAGCATGGTGACTCATGCCTGTGGTATTAGCACTCCGAGAAGCCAAGGCAGGTGGATTGCTTGAGCTCAAGACTTCGAGACCAGCCTGAGCAAGAGCGAAACCCCCCTCTTTACTAAAAAATAGAAAAACTAGCTGGGCATGGTGGTACACACTTACTTGTAGTCCCAGTTACTGGGTAGGCTGAGGCAAGAGGATTGCTTGAGCCTAAGAATTTGAGGTTGCTATGCACTGTGATGACCCCATGGCACTCTACCAGCCTACTGGGTAGGCTGAGGCAAGAGAATTGCTTAAGCCCAAGAGTTTGAGGTTGCTGTGAGCTGTGACACCAGAGCACTCTACTGAGGGCAACAGAGTGAGACTCTGTCTCAAAAAAGCAAGAAAAAAAAAAAAGAAAGACAGGAAAATATTTATTAGGCTGGGCCCTGCTGGGGGCCTGAGGCAGGAGGATTGTCTGAGCATAGGGGTTTGAGGGTGCAGTAAGCTACGGTAACACTTCTGTATTCCACCCTGAGAGACAGAGTAAGACCCTGTCTGGAAAAACCCAAAAAAACAAAAAAGAAAATAAAATATTTATTAAACAACTGCACCTACCATAAAACAAAAACCAGAAACTCTCAACCTCATTCTTCCAAGGTCTAACTAAAGTCTCACTTCTCTGTAGAACTTTCCTACTTACTTGGCCAGGAAATGGTACCTTCTCTGGCTATTTGTACTTTCTACTTTGAATTATTGCAGTGTACAATATCTACATGTTTTATTTTACCTATTGTTAGGTGAAGTCAGGAAACTAGTTGAATAACTTGTGATGCTTCATAACTGATCCCTTTATTGCAACATAACAGGCTCTACATTTTGGTTGAATTAATGAATTCTTTTTTTTTTTTTTTTGAAACAGAATCTCACTATGTTGCCCTCAGTAGAGTGCTCTGGTGTCACAGCTCACAGCAACCTCAAACTCTTGGGCTTAAGCAATTCTCTTGCTTCAGCCTCCCAAGTAGCTGGGACTACAGGCACCCACCACAATGCCTGACTATTGATTGTGGTTATCACTGCTGTTTAGCCGGCCCAGGCTGGGTTCAAACCCGCCAGCTCTGGTGTGTGTGGCTGGTGCCCTAGCTGCTGAGCTACAGTCGCCAAACCAGAATTAATGAATTCTTAACTCTTTTTAAATGTTTTAAAAAGAGGGACAATGGTCAGAGGGACAGTGAACTGGCCCCCTGTTTAAAAAGTTTGATGACCCCTCGACTATGATAATCATTTCTCGTTTTTGTCCATGCAGAAAAGTTCCCTCACAGTGCATATGCTTACATAAACAGCACAGTTTTATTAAGGCCAGTGTTTTCTTGTTCTTTCTTTTTTAAAATATAGTAGAATTATTTATTAGGCAGAGGAGTGGATTTTCTGAAAGAGTGAATTTACAAAGAGCTCAGTGACCTGTGAGAAAGATGAATCTCTTTCCTCTGGGTTGGCAAGTCCTTAATTAGTAAGGCTGTTTGCAGTGTAATTAGGACTCCAAGAGCATTGAAGTTCACCAATACTGTTCTGAATTTCACAGGGTGCTGTGTTACCTAATTTACTGTGTAATCAATGGAAAATACCTCAAAATGGCCTTTTGAAGAAGTTTGCCTGTATTGATTCATCCAAGAGGGGGTGACCTGAAAACAAAATATGGCAAAGAAATCAAATTCACATGTTTTAGGTTTTCTCATATGTCTTTAAGCTGGATACAGCAACGTGTTTCATTAAGAAGCAGAAATGAAGTCTGAAAAACTGTCAACGTAAACACATTGAAATACAGGAAAATTATCCCCCTTACAAATAAACAGTCTACATCTGTTATCTTTGAAGTTATCCACATTAGAGATTCGAGCATTTTCTTGGTTTATAGCCATGACAGAGAAAGTCTTAGGTTCCTCCTAAAACAGACTTTTTCAAAATTATTTTTTTCAACAGAGCCGAGACCTTAGTTCTCATTTTTCTGGTCTTTGGTTTGGTTGAAGATTTAAGCCATTACACTGTAGAAGTGATACAGAGTTACACTCTTGGTTATGTCTGTTCTCACCCACTTAGGAGGAACTAATTATATTACATTTGAGCATGAGATAGCATTTTGATGCTTATTAAAGTATGTGACAAAATTGTACTTTGTCTTGTTTATTTTACTTAATGCTTGCTCATTTAAATATATGGAATTGGACTGTTTAGATTGAGATGCTACAATGAAGTTTGGTTGTAATAGGAAATTCAGCAAGTAGTACCTTTTTTTTTTTTTTTTTTTAAAGACAGGCTCTGTTGCTCAGGCTGGAATACAGTAGTGTTAATTATAGCTTACTGTAACTTAGACATCCTGGGCTCAGGTGGACTTCCTGCCTCAATCTTCAGGCGTCTTCAAACTATGGCCTGCGGAGGACATTTATCCGGCCCTCCGGGTGTTTTTGCTGCTGATGCCTGTCCTGCTTAGCTGCTGCCTGTCCTTTTAAACTATAGTCCGGCCCTCCAACGTCTGAGGGACAGTGAACTGGCTCCCTATTCTAAGTAGTCAAGACTATAGGCATGCACCACCACATGTGACTAATTTTAAAAAATTTTTGTGGGCTTGGCGCCTGTGGCTCAAGCGGCTACGGCGCCAGCCACATATACCCAAGGTGGCGGGTTCGAATGCCCAGCCTGGGCCCGCCAAACAACAATGATGGCTGCAACCAAAAAATGGCCGGGCCTTGTGGCGGGTGCCTGTGGTCCCAGCTACTTGGGAGGCTGAGACAGGAGACTCGCTTGAGCCCAGGAGTTGGAGGTTGCTATGAGCTGTGATGC
>CAUYQV010156148.1:0-14240 GCA_963574575.1 Galagoides demidoff | reverse complement strand
TTGATTTTAATTGCATTTTTAAAAAAGTGATGTCAAGTTAGGGCATTGTGGTGGGTGCTTGTAGTCCCAGCTACTTGGGAGGCTGAGGCAAGAGAATAGCCTAAGCCCAAGAGCTGGAGGTTGCTGTGAGCTGTGATGCTACAGCACTCTACAAAGGGTGACAAAGTAAGACTCTGTCTCTAAAAAAAAAAAAAAAGTAAATTTTTATTCTTCTTTGAGTTTCTCAAACATATACATTTTAAAGCCTGGATTATAAATAAGCTGACATTGAGTGAATTAATATTCTATTAGTTAATTTGTCTGGCTTCCTTTCTTTCCGCTAACTTTAAAAAATTATTTTCCTTTGCACGCTCATTGTGCTTGAAAGGCTCTTTGTTTCTCTACCTCTCTGCCTTTTCCCTCTTTTCCCCTACCTGTTTATGCTTGGCTGGGGCCATAGCTCCCTGTAAACCATAGTCTAGGAATTATGATCTTCAATTTTCTCACTGAGCCACCCCCAGCCCCACTGACTCTAAGCAGTGGAGGGGCTCTGGTCCTCTGCTTTCTCCACAACTTGGAGCGAAGTTAGAATCCGGTACCGCTCAAGGGCAGAGCTTCTGGAACCATCACTCACTGCTTTATGGAAAGCCTTGAGGCCAGTGACTTCAGCGTTACTTACTATTTGTGATTTTGTTCTGCTTTGGGCTCACAGAGATGCTTACTTTATTTTGGAGCCAGCTATGTGCTTTTGGTTTGCCCTTTTTGCCTTTTATCTAGTAGCGTTATGTATTTCGGGCACAGGGGTTTAAACATCATGACTTTACTGTGCCTTGTTGATGGCATGTTTTCGTATATCTTCAGTAGAATATACCAAGCATAATTAATTTCAGCTTTTCTTCACAAGTGAGATAACTTGTGTTTGAAAACAATTATTGCATCATTTGACAGCATAGTGCACGGTGGTATTCCCAAGAGATTTTTTGTTTGTTAGATAACTTCTCTCTGCACTAAATAGCCTCGGGTCAAATGTCTAAGTGGTACTTATTTACTTATTTTATTTCCTACTTATTTTTCAAATGTGCACTTTCTTTTACATAGCTGCGGTTTCTGCATAATTCACACTATTACAAGAGATACCTATTTTGGCTCCCTGTCTTCAGCTCTGCCTCCAAAACTACATCCCTAATGCTACTACAGATCTGGTCATTTTATTCCTTCCCTCTCTCAGGCCAGCTACTTACTGAGGCACAAAGCCATCTCTGGCCTGATGTTCACCCATCTCGAGTCTTCCACATGGTCTTAGTTCCCCATATGCCTAATGCCCTTCATTCTGCCCATAATTCTGGTTTGGTTTCCTTTTCCCAGCCAATCCTATTTATCCTTCAGGAATAATCTCAGGTGTCCTTCATACCCCACCCCCCAGACTGAGCTCAGGGCCCTGTGTCAGTGTTGTGCACTGTAGTGGAAGCATTTATACCTGATGTAACTACTTCAAGGTAAGGGTCTTACTCATCTTTAAATTTTTTTTATTTTGGAATAATATTTTTACAGACAAGCTGCAAAGATAGTACAGAGAATTCCTATAAAATCACCACCTAATTTTGGTTTTCTTCATATGACTTTGCATTACAGTGGTATATTTGTCAAAACTACACAAAACAACATTGATTATTGCTATTAACTAAACTACAAAATTTATGCAGATTTCAGCAGTCTCTCGGTTAATGCCTTCCTGTTTCAGAATCCAATCCTGGACACCACATTGCATTTAATTGTTATGTCTCTTCTGTTTCCTCTATCTGTGACAATGTATCAGCTTTCCTTTGTTTTTTTTCTCATTCAGCCTTGTAACCCAGCAACTGAGAGAACTATTGTTAAGTCAGAAAATAGACATTGAATTATGCTGGTTTGGATAGTTCTTCTGCTTTCTTATTTTATTACTTGCTCCATTTTATTTTCCAACTGCTGGTAAAAAATTGCTGCTTTGCACTGCACACACATTAACAGGCGATTTGTCCCAGCTAGCTTTACTTCTTGACTTTATGTTAGCTACTTCTAGCTCATAGGCCTTTTCCATTTTTTCTGGGTCCGCAGTAATTTCTTGCATAATTAAGAAGGTGGCAGACATATGGTTAAAGATTATAGAATAGAGAAACAAAAACATTTCATATGCCCCATTTAACATAACTTTGAGCAGTAAGGTGAGATTCCAGTATTCTGTGAGGCCCTAGCAATGAATACAGTAGATTTCATGTGCACAAGGTGAGAGGGTTTCAGATTCCCCTCATTATTTTGTACCATCAGCTCCTTGCTGGGCAGAGAATGGAGTAGCAATGCTAAGGGGCATCCCACCACACAGGATGGGCCTCTCTTAGGAAGTATAGACCGCAACCTCAGTTAGTTAGAGCAGCAGAGAAAATGTGCCCCATTGGGTGCACATGGCACTTGGACCAGTGTTTCACTACTGACTCTGTGGGAGCAGCATAAAGTCAGCAAGAGGAAGAACTTTGGAAAGATCAGTGGGAATAGGTTTAGGCATAGATTGCTCACTCATGTAAAAGTAATCCCTGAGCCCTGTAAAGGATAATTTTGTCCTAATAGATATGCTTTTAGACAAAGAATCTTTAGTTTGCCTGCTTAACTTTTATTCTCTTGATGTCTTCAACGGTGCTTAAGCCTGCCCTAAAAGCAACGAGTGAAATAATTACATGGCCTAACTGGATGCAGAAAGTGATTTTATAAATTTACTAACAATATCCCAATAGACTTTTCACATTATCCCCTTAATAACTCTTTGACAAAAATACAATTTAGGTAAATCACAGCTTTGGAGGTACCTGCAGTGGAGAAATACAATAATGAAGATTACAGGGTTTTTCATGAACGTCATCCCCAAAGAGTTACAGCCAAATAATTAGAACCTGTGGAGAGAAATAAAACTCCCAGGGTTGCATTTTTATGTAATTTTATTTGTTCTGAGGTCAGCCTGACTACAGGGAAACAAAGACTGATGCAGAGCACAGAGCTTTCACTCAGGATAAATGTTGGACTTTTGGACTGTACCTGTTAGCACATTGATTGTTACGTGCATAATATACTAACAATTACATAATTACATGGCACACAAATTAAAAGCAAAATCTAGAAACCTTGGGTACCAATATCAGACACATAATTCACCACTGGTTCTAAAATGAAATTGTTCCATTCTTTTGTTCCTGTAAATGAATGTGGCAGCACCTGCTCATGCAGTTCCTTGTATCTTAGTGACTAATGTATAACCTTGTATAGAGGAAGCTGGTGATCAAAAGATACTTCTTGGTTAAATACATGATAGTGAATCTAATTAATATGGTGATTTTTATGAAACTTTCCTATGCCTTCCCAGACTCTAAGAGTTATGTAACTCAGATTGAATTTGCCAAATCTGAGGGGAAAAAATGGTTATTCTTCATAAACTACAGTGAACTTTTAGGGGCCAAATGAATTTTCATTTTGGGGGGACGGAAGAATATCCTCTCAGGTGAACTAATGGTACCAAATAAGATGGTTTTTTATTTTCTATTCACACAAAAACTATCCCAATTCAGTCTCCTGTTAGCTCTTACAGGACCACTACAAATTGCCTCTTTGTGAGGTCCTAGCCTCACGTGTGTTCCTGACCTTTAGTGTTGACTCATTAGCCCTCTTGAAGCATAGTTTAGATTATTCCAGAGCCATATGAGGAAATTTTTTGACAGATTTATTGACATGTAATTGATGTACAACACATACCACATAGATTTCAAGTGTGCAATTTGATGAATTTTGACATGTATACCCCTGCAAATACTTCGCTACAGTAAGAGTTTGCAAATCATCCTAGAAAAAGTGTTACATACTTCACTGCTGTATATCACTATAGCCACCTTTGAACTACTCCCCTTGGGAAGCTATGCACCCATGTCAGTGCCTACTCCACCCTTTGATTCTGGAATTCTTTTTCTGGAATTATCATTAGAACTGTCATCCTATGAGTTCCGACAATTAAGTTTATGAGCTTGTCCTAGAGAAAGTGGAATATACCTCATTGCTTGAACATCACTATGGTTAACAGATAGCCACAGGAAGGTCTTTGAAGGTGACTGTAGTGATATTTAGCAATGAGGAGGTATGTAGCACTTTTTCTAGGATGAGTTCATGAACTTAATTGCTGGACCTCATATATGTGTAAGGAACATCACCACCATCTACAGAAGCTCTCTTGTGCTCCATTATAACCCACTCCTTTAACCCTCATCAACCCATCTCATCCTGCAGATATTCCAAGGCAATCACTGATCTGCTTAGTCTGTATTTAATAGTTTTATGCCACTGGAATCATACATATGAGTATGTATTTTACTAGCTTCTTTAATCAACATAATATTTTCAGGATTCATCCAATAGCCTACTCCTTTTTTTATTGCTAAGTAGCCTCCTAGTCTATGAATATACCTCTGTTGATCTATTCTACCTATTGATATAAAAGTTATGGTGGACACTGATATATCTTCAGTTTTGGCTAATGTTAATAAAGCTTCTTTAGATGAGACACAAGTCTTGGTACAGACATATTCTTTCTTTCCCCTTAGATAGATACTAGGATTGGTATAGCTAGGTCATATGGTGTGTTTATATTGAACTATTTGTAGAAACAAATAGTTTTCTATCTGATTTCAAAAACGGTTTTGTTAATTTTTTATTGCAATATATTTAGGGGTACAAAGTGGTTTTATGTTACATGCATGAATTGTATAGTGATAAAGCCAGGCCTTTTGGTATACCCAACAAATAGACATTTTTTCCTCCCTTCTTTCTTCATCTTCTTCCCGGCCCCCCTTCTTCTGAGTCTCCAATGTCCATTATACCACTCTGTATGACCATGTATACCTATCATTTACATTCCCACCAGCAGTGTAAAATTCTAATAACTATATAGTATGTCATTGTTCTAATAACTAATTTATGAAGTATACATTTATATGCTTATCTACCATCTCTATAGCTTGTTTGGTGGACTGTTCAAATGTTTCCTCTATTTTCATGTTTTTATTATCCTTTATTCAGGATACAAGTCTTTTATTAGCTATATTATTTATAATAGCTCCTTCTGGTAGCTTGTCTTTCAATCTCCTTCACAGCGTCTTCCCAAAGTTCTGGGAATATTTTTCTAACTCTAGATCAAAAAACTTCTCCTATTTTTTTTCTAGAAGTTTTGTGGTTTTAACTTTCTCAAAAGTAGTGGTAAAAAAAGGGCAGTGCCTGTGGCTCAAAGGAGTAGGGCGCCAGCCCCATATACCAGAGGTGGCAGGTTCAAAAACCTGGCCCTGACCAGAAACTGCAAAAAAAAAAAAAAAAAATTGGTAAAAAACATACAACATGAAATCTACCCAATTAACACATTTTAGAAGTGTATGTACAGTATTATTAACCACTTGCCCATTGTTGTGAAGTAGATCTCTAGAACTGCTTTGCCTTGAGTGGCTGAAACTCTGTACCAATTGAACATCAACTCACCATCCCACCTCAGGCCTTGGAAACCCCAGTTCTACTTCTATGAGTTTGATAACTTTAGGTACCTCAGTAAATGGAATCAGACAGTATTATTTATCCTCTGTAACTGGTTTATGTCACTTAGCATTCTATCTTCAAGTTTATCCTTCTTTAAGTTGTCCCATTTGGCAGGTTTTCCTTGTTTTTAGAGGTTGAACAGTATTTCATTGTATCTATAATACATGCCACATTTCCTTTAGTTTTTTTGGAGGACATTTGTGTTATTTCCACCCCTTGTTTACATTTCTGCTGACATGTAAGGGTTCCAGTTTCTCCATATCCAAACCAACACTTGTTTTATTAATTTATTTATTTGATAACGGCCAACCTAAGAAGTTTGAGGTGATATCTCATCATAGTTTTTATTGCACTTTTCCTGTTGATTAGAGATGAGAATCTTTTTATATACCTTAAGGGTCATTTTGATGTCTTCTTTCAGGAAATGCCTATTCTACTTCTTTGCCCATTTTTTGATCAAGTCATTTGTTTTTTTTTTGCTATCAAATTGTAGAAATTCCTAATATGTTTGGATATTAACTAATAGAATCAAGTTACCAACCCACAGAGGAAGGATCCCTTTCCTGGGAACTATGTCCCTCCCAGGAAATAGTGAACAGAACAATCCAGGCCTCTCTAACCTTGTCCCACCTTCCCACCCAGATAAAGTTATGGACAGACCAATCCTGACCACCCTAACCTTTAAATCCCTGTCCGCCATAGCCCAGGTGTGTATTTCTCCCTAGTCAGGAGTCTCATTTCACCTGCACTCCGGGTGCAATAAAAGCCACTTTAATCGCATAAATTGAATCTCTAACTTCCTTTCATCTCATGCCTTGGAATAATTTTTATCTTTGGGTCCCAAACGTTTCATTAACCACTTGCCAGATATATGATTTGCAAATATTTTCTCCCATTCCATAATTTACCTTCTTTTACTCTGTTGTTTCTTTTGATATGCTGAAGCTTTTTAATTTAATGTGGTTCCAGTGGGCTATAGTTGCCTTTTTTGCCTATGTTTTTGATTTAATATTTAAGAAATCATTGTCAAGATCAATATTATGAAGCTTCTTATGATTTATTCTAGGAGTTTTGTAGTGTCAGGTCTTACATTTAAGCCTTAAATCCACTTTGAGTTGATTTTTGTGTCTGGTGTAACATAAGTGTCCAATTTAGTCTTTTTACATGTGGATATCTAATGTTCTCAGTATCATTTATTGAAGAGACTATCTTTCCTCCATTGTAAACTATTGGCACCCTTGGTAAAAATTAGTAGACCCTACATGCATGGGTTTACTTTGGAATTCTAGTCTGTTCTATTGGTCTATGTGTCTGCCTCTATGCCTGTCTCATACTATTTTGATTAACATAGTTTTGTAATATGTTTTGAAGTCTGAAAGTATGAGAGCTCCATCTTTCTTCTTATTCAAAATTGTCATGGCTACTTGGAGTCCTTTCTAGTTGCATCTGAATTTTAATTTTTTTTCTATTTCTGAAAAGAAATGCCATTAGGATTTCGATAGGGATTGCATTGAATCTGTAGATCACTTGGGATAGTATGGGCATTTAAACAATATTAAGCCTTCTAATCCATAAACATTATTATTATTATGTGAGGCAAAAGGTCTCACTCTGTTGCCTGGGTTGTAGCATGGCCTCAGCCTAGTTCACAGCAACCTCAAACTCCTGGACTCAAGCAATCCTCCTGCCTCAGGCCCCTAAATAACTGGGACTACAGGTGCCTGCTACCATGCTCTGCTGATTTTCCTGTTTTAGAAGAGGTGGGGCTCATGCTTTGCTTAGGCTGGTGTTGAACTCCTGACCTTAAGCAATCCTCCTGTCTCCTCCTTCTGGAGTACTACCATTAACAGACATGGCCATTATACCTGGTAAAATCTATTAATGTTAAATGTCTTTCCACTTATTTGTGTACATTTCTTTAACTTTTTCAGCACTGATTTCTGGTTTTCAGTGTATAAGCCTTTTATCTTCTTACTTATGTTTATTCCTAAGTGTTTTATTCTTCTTGATGCTATTGTAAATGGCTTTTTCTTTCACACTGTTTGTCATTAGTGTATAGAAACACAATGAATTTTTGTATGTTGATTTTGTATTCTTCAACCTTACTATATCATTTCCTAGTTTCAAGAGTTTCTTAGAGGAGTCTTTAGGATTTCCTGCACATAAGAGGATGCCATCTGTTAACAGAGATAATTTTACTTCTTCCTTTCCATTTTGATGCCTTTTATTTCTTTTTCTTGCCTAATTGTGCGCTAGAGACTCCAGTGTGTTGAGTATAAGTGGTGAGATTGGGCATCCTTGCATTTGTTCTGATATCAATTAAACAGTAGTAGGGTTTCATCAAGGTTTTCATCATTGAGTATGATGTAATCTGTAGCTTTATCATAGATGTCCTTTATTATATTGAAATAATATTCTTCTATTCCTAGTTGGCTGAATGATATATTATGAAAGGGTGTTAAAGTCCGTCAAGTGCTTTTTCTGCATCTATTGAAATTCACACATGGTGTATTACTTGGTTGGTTTTCATAAGCTGAACTATCCTTCCATCCCAGGATAAATCTAACTTGTTTATGGTGTATGTATCCTTTCAATGTGCCATTAAATTCAGTTTGCTAGTATGCTCAGATTTTTGCATGTATATTAATCAGGGTATTAGCATGTAATTTCTTTTCTTCCACTCTTTTTGTCTGACTTGGTATCAGGGCAATGCTGTCTTCATAAAATGGGTTTGAAAGTAGCGTGTCCTATTTAATTTTTTGGAAAAGCTTAAGAATGATTAGCATTAATTCTTCTTTAAATGGTTGGTGTAATTTTCTAGTGAAGCCATTTGGTCTTGGAATTTTTGTTGTTGGAAGGTTTTTGATTACTGATTCAATCTCTTTACTAATTATTGATCTGTTTATATGTTTTATTTCTTCATGATTCTGCCTTGAAAGGTTGAATGTTTCTATGAATTTATCGATTTTTTTCTAGGTTATCTTATTTGTTGGTATATAATTGTTCAAAGTAGTATCTTATAATCCTTTTAATTTCTGTGACAACAGTTGAATGAAATGTCTTCCCTTTCATTTTGGATTTTGTTAATTTGTATTTTTTTCTTAGTTAATATAGCTGTGGGTGTTTTGATTTTATTGTTCTTTTAAAATAGCTCTTAGTTTTATTGTTTCTTCCCCCATAGTTTTTCTATTTACTATATCATTTATTTCTATTCTAATTTTTATTATTTCTCCACTTCTGCTAACTTTGGGCTTAGTTTGTTCTTCTTTTTCTAGATTGGTAAAGTATGGAGTTAGGTTTGTATTTGAAATCTTTTAAAATATATGTATTAACTGCAATAAGCAACCTTCTTGGTACTCCTTTTGCTACATCTCATAAATTTTGGTATGTTGTGTTTTAATTTTCATTTTCTCTTTGCTTCTCTAACCATTTATTGTTCAAGAATATGAGGTTTAATTTTCACACATTTGTGAATTTTCCAGTTTTCCTTCTGTGATTAACTTCTAGTTTCACTCCATTATATTTGCAAAGATACTTGGTGTCTTGTCCATGTTCTTAAATTTGTTAGAACTTGTTTTGTAGCCTAACGTGATCTATCCTGGAGAATACTTTGTGTGTATTTGAGAAGAATGAATATTCCTTTTCCATTGGGTTGAATGTTCTATATATGTCTGTTAGTTCAATTTGGCTTATAATGTTCAAGTCCTCTGTTCCTTATTGATCTTCTATCTAAATGTTCAATCCATTCTTGAAAGCATGGTTTTGAAAACTCCCACTATTGTAGTTTACTCTCTATTTCTACCTTTGGTCTGACAACTTTATTATAATGTGTCTTAGTGTGGATCTTTTTGAGGTCTCCAAAAGTCACTTTAGATTTAAGGACAAATGCAATAGGATGTAAGATGGTATCTTATGCTAATGGTAACCCAAAGAGAGCAGGGTGGCCATACTTATAGATAATATAGACTGTTAGTCAAAAAACTGTCATAAGAAGCAAAGAAGTATATTTTATAATGAAGAAAAGGGTAAATTTACCAGGAAGACATAACAATTATAAGAAAGAAATCAAAGAATGCCCTTACCAAAAGAAAAAAAAAATCAATGAAACATAAAAAAGGAAAGGAAAAAAAGGGACCAAAAAAAGCACTACAAGACACACAAGGAACAATTACCAAAATGGGAATAGGAAGTTCTTCCCTATCAGTAATTATTTTTAATTAAATGAATTAAACTCCACAATTGAAAGACACAGAGTGACTGAATGGATGAAACAAACAAACAAATAAGAATAATTGAAAGAAAACAAGATCTAACTAGATGCTGTCTACATTTTAACATTTAATTTTTTCTTGTTTCTTTCTTTTTTTTTTTTAAATCCATTTGTTACTTGTTTTCTGTCTTGAAGTTTTGTTTTGATACTTTTTTCCTTCTCTTTCTGTCTTTCTTTATGTTCCATTGATTTTTTTGGTGGTAAATGCTTCACTTCCTTTTTATTTTTTGTGGCAAATGCTTTAATTCCTTTTTAATTTTATATTTCTGTATCTACTATAAGTATTTTCTTTGTGGTTACACGAAATTTATACAAAACATATGATAGTTGTAATAATCTAAAGTTAATAAAAATGAACTTTAATTGAACTCTTTTACTCCTCCACCACATTTGGTGTTATTGATGTTACAAATTACATATATGTATATTTTGTATTTATTGACATATTGTCATAGTTATTTTTATACCTGTCTTTTAACTTCTATGCCAGATTTAAAATTGATTTATATACTGCTCCTCAGTGTTATGGTATTCTGTACCTTTTTTTCAGAGACAGGGTCTCTTTCTGTTAACCAGACTGGAGTGCAGAGTCACAATCAGAGCTAACTGCAACCTCTACCTCCTGGGCTCAAGAGATCTTCTCATCTCAACCTATCAAGATGTTTTACTATTTCTTCAAGTGTTTCCCCTGCACTTTATCCAAGAATCTTTGTAGTTTCATGTCTTAAGTTTAAGTCTTTTATCTAATATCTTACTTAATGGTGAAAGGTGTGGGTCCAGTTTCAGTCTTCTACAGGTTGCTAGCCAGTTCACTCAGCACCATTTGTTAAATAGGGAATCTTTTCCCCACTGAATGTTTTTAACTGGCTTGTCAAAGATCCGACAATGGTAAGTAGCTGGGTTCATCTCTTGGTTATCTATTCTGTTCCATACTTTTACCTCTGTTTTTATGACAATACCATGCTGTTTTGATCACTATGGATTTATAGTATAGTCTGAGGTCTGATAGTGTAATTCTTCCTGCTTTGTTTTTATTTCTGAGTAATGTCTTGGTTATTCAAGATTTTTTATGATTCCATATAAAAGAACTATTATTTTTTCAAGATCTTTAAAGTATGACAGTGGAGCTTTAATAGGAATTGCATTAAAGTTGCATATTGCTTTGAGTAGTATGGACATTTTAACAATGCTGATTCTTCCCAGCCATAAGCATGGTATGTTTTTCCATTTGTTAACATCTTCAGCTATTTCCTTTCTTAGGGTTTAATTGTTTTCTTTATAGAGATCTTTCAAGTCCTTTGTTAGTTATACTCACAAATATTTCATCTTCTTTGGTGCTACTGTGAACGGAATAGAGTCCTTGACTGTTTTTTCAGCTTGACTATTGTTGATATATATAAAGCCTACCAATTTATGAGCATTGATTTTGTAACCTAAGATGCTGCTGTATTCCATGATCACCTCTAAGAATTTTGTAGTAGAATCCCTGGTGTTTTCCAGATATATAATCATATCATCTGTGAAGAGTGAAAGTTTGATCTCTTCTGACCCTATATGGATACACTTGATCACCTTTTTTTCCCTAATTGCACTAGCTAAAACTTCCATTACAATCTTAAAAAGCAGTAGAGACAAAAGGCTACCTTGCTTGGTTCCTGATCTGAGTGAAAATGATTTCAATTTAAATCCATTCAATATGATATTGGCTGTAGGTTTGCTATAGATGGCCTCTATCAGTTTAAGAAATGTTCCTTCTATACCAATTTTCTCAAGTGTTCTGATCATGAAAGGATGCTGGATATTATCAAAAAGCTTTTTCTGCATCAATTGAAAGAATCATATGGTCTTTGTTTTTTGATTTGTTTATGTGATGAATTATATTTATGGATTTGTGTATGTTGAACCAGCCTTGGGAGCCTGGGATAAAACCTACCTGGTTGTGGTGTATCATTTGTTTGATGTGTTGCTGGATTTTGTTTGTTAAGACTTTGTTGAATATTTTCGCAATGTTCATTAGTGATATTGGTCTATAATTTTCTTTTCTTATTGGATCTTTTCCTGGTTTGGGGATCAAGGTGATATTTGCTTCATAGAATGTGTTGGGTAGTATTCCATCTTTTTCTATATTTTGGAAAAGGTTAAGTAATATAGGTACTAGTTCTTCTTTAAAGGTTTGGTAGAATTCTGATGTGAAGCCATCTGGTCCTGGGCTTTTCTTTTTAGGAAGATTCTCTATAGTTGATGCTATTTTAGAACTTGATATAGGCCTGTTCAACATTTCCACTTCATTCTGGCTAAGTCTTGGGAGGTGGTGTGCTTCCAAGTGTTGGTCAATTTCCTTCAGATTTTCATATTTCTGGGAATAAAGTTTCTTGTAATATTCATTTAGGATTTTTTTAATTTCTAAGGGGTCTGTTGTTATTTTGTCTTTACCATCTCTGACTGATGAAATTAGATATTTTACTCTTTTATCCCTGGTTAGCTTGGCCAAAGGTTTATCTATTTTATTGACCTTTTCAAAAAACCAACTTTTTGATTTATTGATCTGTTGTATTATCCTTTTGTTTTCAATTTCATTTAATTCTGCTCTATTTTGGGTTATTTCCTGTCTTCTGCTGGGTTTGGGGTTTGAATGTTCTTTTCAAGGAAGAAATTGAGATGTCCCATTAAGTTGTTAACTTCCTTTCTTTCTGTTCTCTTGAGGAAAGCTTGCAGTGCTATAAGTTTCCCTTTTAGGGCTCCCTTTGTAGTATCCCAGAGGTTCTGATAATTTGTGTCTTCATTATTGTTTTTTTCCAAAAATTTGGAAATTTCCTTCTTAATCTCATCTCTGACCTGGGTATCATTCAGCATAAGGTTATTCAGCTGACAGATCTGCAGTCATTCTATTATTCTCCCCCTTGTAGGTTATAGTTTTCTTACATCTGGCTGCTTTCAGAATTTTCTCCGTCATATTAGCTTTAGTGAAGTTAATTATGATGTGCCTGGTGGATGTCTTATTCAGGTTGAATCATCCTGGGGTTCTGAAACTGTCTGCTATGTGAATTTCAGAATCTCTTGGCATGTCTGCAACATTCTTTCATTAACGTCATGAAGAAGATCCTCTATGCTTTGCGAAGCAACTTTGTCATCTTCAAGGATTCCTACAAGGTAAATATTAGTTTGTTCAAATTATCCCAGAGGTCACTGAGAGAATGATCCATTTTTGGTCTCCGTTTCTCTTCCTCTTTGAGAGTTTGGGAGCATTCAAAAGCTTTGTCTTCAATGTCAGAAATCCTTTCTTCTGCTTGGTCCATTTTGTTACTGAGGGATTCTACTGTATTTCTCAGACCTTTGAGGGCTGCAAATCTTGTCTCAGTGTGTCAAAATCTTTGGTGATTTTGTCTTTGAATTCATTGAATTCTTGAGACAACTTTTAAAATGCTCCTTGAATTTCTAATTCCAACTTTGCCTCTATTCTATTAATATTATTTGCAATCCAAATTCTAATTTCAATTTCTGACATCTCAACCATGTTTTTAATTAATGGGATCTTCAGTTGTTTCTGCCTTATCCTTCCTTGGGGGGTGTTATCTACTCTGGTTATTCATGTTACTGGAGTTTTTCTGCTGATTCTGCCCCATGATTATTTTACACCATTTGGCTAGATGAACATATAAGGAGAAGTTGTATTAGGGGCTGGAGGAGTAGTGATTAACTAGCCTTTTACTCAAAAGCTGGGACTGGTGTCTATAACTTTTCCCCTAGAGCTTTGCCAAGGACCTGTACAGTGCTACTGCCTGAGACACTGGGGAGCTGCTTGGTGTGGTGGTGCTAAATTGCTCTGTCTTATTTTCAGCTGGTCTCTGTCCTACCTTAGTGAATCAGTTACTCTTGGTTGAAGCCTCAGCTGTGAAGGAATAC
This sequence comes from Galagoides demidoff, assembly GCA_963574575.1. Classification (NCBI taxonomy): domain Eukaryota; kingdom Metazoa; phylum Chordata; class Mammalia; order Primates; family Galagidae; genus Galagoides; species Galagoides demidoff. The sequence goes on along the minus strand of CAUYQV010156148.1, from coordinate 496 downwards.
CAGCAATTAAGTCACCCCACCCTTTACAGGCAACAGTTGGAAAAGGAAAATTAAACCTTACCAAAATCACACACCCAGGGTACCACTTTGTATAGTTCTTAGGTAATTGCGCCAGTTCAAGAGATCCAAATCAATTATCCCAGTCAGCACTGGTCTTAGGTGGGAGTTCAAAAGGTTTCTGGCAACTAGATAGCAGGCGTCTCCTGGCAGTTCAAGTATGACGCACTCTGGTGGTCCGTGAGGTCAGAAGGACCCACCCAACAAATACATTGTCTGGGAAGATTGATGCCTCCTTCCCCGTCTTGTACCTCTGTCACACCCAGTCACTGGTAACCCCACAGGGCTGTGAACCAGTTTCCTCCAAATGAGCAGATGCTTCAGGGGTTTGTGCCTGCCTGAGTCACAGGGAGATCTATATCTCCCTGGCCAGGCCGCTGGTCTCTGCTGCTATCCACCGGGGGGGGGGGGGGGGGGGGGGGGGTTTGAGAAACGCGGG
>CAUYQV010156146.1:0-17215 GCA_963574575.1 Galagoides demidoff | reverse complement strand
GGAACATGCTGAACAATGACTTTTACATTAGTATCCTAAATATTACACAAATTAAAGTTCACTTAGCTCTCATGAGTCTAATAAAGTACAGTCTTATGATGATGTAGATCTCCATGCTTCGGCCGTGCGTGGACCAGTTAGCTTCCGGGATGTGGGGCTTGGGCAGGCTTGTACAGTGAACAGCAAAATGGAGTTAGTCTGGCCCTCTCACTCCCAGGACAGGTGGTAAGTACATTCTCACTCTCACAGGAATGTATTAGTTCCCCACCAGCAGGTTGTTAAAGACCCCGCCTTCCTTGGTTTCTGTCTGGTTTTTACCCTTGTCATGTGATATCTCCATACACCCACTCCCCTTCCACTTTCCACTGTGAGCTAAAGCCCCCTGAGTTTTTCACAGGTGCAAATGCTCAATTTTGGACACTCCAGCCACCATAATCATGAGAAAAATAAACCTCTTTTGTTTATATTTTACTGCAGCAGTGGTTCTCAACCTTCCTAATGCTAGTAGCAATGAAAATAATTTTATGGTTGGGGGTCCCCACAACATGAGGAACTGTATTAAAGCATCGCGGCATTAGGAAGGTTGAGAACCACTGTGCTACAGCATCACGAAATGGAAGAAGAAATAAAGGTATGGAAAAAACACACCGAATGTGTCACAAAAATTGGAGCTAATTTAAGTAACTTTGGAAATGAGTGGAACCTCTAGGCTAGAGGCAAATTAACTGTATTTCAGCATTGGATTATATTTTATGAAGTTCTTTCTATGCAGGGTAATAGTTAATAATTGCAAAACCACTATACGTCAGAAATGAAACAATGACTTACTTAAGTGGCAGATGGTATGAGCCAGGTTTCTCACTGTTGAAGTGGAAGGTTACAGATTACTAGCAAGGGGAGAAGGCTAGAATGATCCCTGTAATAACAGAACAGAAGGGCAGTGCCTGTGGCTCAGTGGGTAGGGTGCCGGCCCCATATATGAAGGGTGGCAGGTTTGAATCCGGCCCCGGCCAAATCGCAACAAAAAAAGTGGCTGGGCATTGTGGCGGGTGCCTGTAGTCCCAGATATTTGGGCGGCTAAGGAAAGAGAATCGCCTAAGTTCAAGAACTGGAGGTTGCTGTGAGCTGTGGCACCACGGCACTCTACCAAGGGCGACAAAGTGAGACTCTGCCTCTTCAAAAAAAGAAATAGAAGTGGAAATGTCAGTACAAACTCATGTTTAGCTTCTGAACCTTGCTGTGCCGTAATCCACACCTCTGCACATGGTCTCTAAGGGTGTCCCATCTCAAATGGGAGAAGTCAGTGTGTCTGAGCACCACCACATGCAGGTGTTTTGCTCAGGGGAACTCACAGCAACTCTGCTGGGTGTGGCTGCTCCCACATGCAGAGAGGGAAATGCAGGGTGAAGTTGGTTAAGTGGCTGCTCACTCTGGCTCCAGCCAGGTCTCCAGGTGCCACTAAGAGAAAGTCTGTGTGTCAAACAAACATGTGACCCTGGACACACTGGTGAGGCAGCCCGGATATGGGGGTGACTTGTCTAATCGTGAGGTGGCCCAGGCCCCACATGATGCCTCACAAGCCATGCTATTATAAATACACCAGCCTGGGGCAACCTAGAAGTCACTGCCAGGAAGTTGATTTATGCTAGTATTGTATATATTTTTGGTAGAGTGCCTGGTGTCACAGTTCACAGCAACCTCAAACTCCTGGGCTCAAGTGATTCTCTTGCCTCAGCCTCCCAAGTAGCGGGGACCACAGGCACCTGCCACAATACCTGGCTATTTTTGGTTATAGTTGTCATTGTTGTTTAGCAGGCCTGGGCTGGGCTCTAACCCACCAGCCTTGGTGTATGTGGCCAGCACCCTAACTCACTGAGCTTTGGGCATCGAGCCTAGTATTGTATATTTGGTTAGAACTGAGAATGCTGCATCTTGCTTTATTCCACAACCCTACCCCTACCCTACCCTTAATCCCTAACCCTATCCCTACCCTACCCCCTAACCCTATCCCTAACCCTACTTTCTGGACACTAAAAATATTTTCTAGAGCTCACCTTGCCTTTTATGGCCAGGATCCAGCTCCAGTGAAGGCTTCCTACAAAACATCAAGGGCCTCAGAGACACAGGGCAGGATAAATGCTTACAGAATGGGCTTTTGCCTTTCAGGTTCTGGGGCTTCAGGTACTTCATTCTTCCCAGGACACCTGAGATTTCCCAGGAAGGGGCCCCTTATGGCTTAGTGCCATGAGACAGGTTTCTGTTTTATCCTACCTTCAAAACTTCAGGGCCACAAACCCCAGAATGGTCTCTGCCTAGCCGTCACTGCACACAGGATCCCAGCTGAATCCCAAGCCCAGCAGACATGCCCTGCTCTGATTTACTTGGGGCACCCAGGAAGGGAATAAGGAACCCTTGGAGAGGTCACAGTGTCTGGGTCCAACAGTCAGGCCGTGCTGTGATCAGCCTGAGGCTACCAGGAAGAGAATGGGGCCTGGGTGGGGCCATCACACCTGTGTCCAGAAGTCAGGTCCTGCTGTGATCTGTCTGGGACACCCAGGAGGGGGACATGGAGCCCTGGGATAGGCACAGCACCTGGGACCAGGAGGAACGTGGAGGTCACTGGCAGTAGCAGAGACACCATTATGGTTTGGATACTGTTGGCCAGTGTGCATGTGTTGAAGTCTTCACCCCAGTACCTGTGAATGTGACCTTATATGGAAATAATTTCTTTGTAGATGAAGTCATTATGGGTAGTCTTAATCTGCTATGACTGTAACCTTATAAAAAGTGGAGTTTGGACACACATGTGCACACAGGGAAGAAAGTGCACAAAGATTGACCTTTGCTGTCTCAAGCCAGAAACTACCAGACCTGGAAAGAGGGTGAAACAAATCCTTTTCTGGTGCCTTCAGAGGGAGTATGGCCATACTGACATGTTTATTCTAGTCTTCTGGTCTTCAGAATCATGATACCATAAATCTCTGTTGGCCTAAGCCTCCCCATTTGTGATATTCTGTTATGGCACCGAGAGACCAATACAGGTGTGTTCTGCTCAATCTACCACACTCCCCGCACTCCAGCTACCTCCCCAAACCTCCCCACAACAGGGTGAGAGGCAAAATCAGGGTCCTTCACAGGCCATGGCCACTGCTGGATTCTCACTTCTTGCCCTGCCTGTCTGTGAATCAGCACTCAGGCTCTTGGGGCCAGTGGGAGGATGAAGATGGGGGAACAGGAGGGGCAGTGTCCATGGAGCCATCCTTTGCCTCCACCTGCTGTCCCTGGAGCCCAGAAAGCCCAGGGCTGGCTGAACCCCTCACACCTCCCCTGGCCCTGCCCCCAGCCATCAACTGCATGGAATGGCCATCATGTCTCTTTCAACGTAAGGAGGAAAGAGACCTCAGGAAAGCACAGAAAGGTGGCATTGCTTGCACATGGTGTCTCACCAGTATCCACTGTGCCCAGGCTGGCAGAGCAGACTCTCGGGCCACAGCCCTCTTCTCATAGAGACAAGGGGTCAAGCCAGAAAGGGAAGAAAGGAAGCCCTGCATGGGGATTATGGCCAAATGCTGAGGGCAGAGGCCCCCTCCACAGGTGCTGAGCAGAGGGGTAAGGAGGGGCCTCTAGTCTCCACGCTGACAGAACCTCTGACCACTGCATAGTGCCTTTTCTTGGGAAGTCCAGGTTCAGCTAGGGGTCAGCGCCAGAGTCTTTGGTCCATTTAGCCCAAAGTGGGAAGGATGCAGCCAGCCGGTCAGGGTTCTAGAACTTTCAGGACAGAATCTACTGCCTGCCAAAGGCAGGAGGCATAGCGGGTGGCCTAGTAGGCCACTGCACCTGGCAGAGGTAGCCTTACACGCAGAGGTGGCCTCTGCCGGGCTCCTTCCCACCTGGGTTCCTCTGGACCTGTATAGACTCTCCCACTCTGGACTCAGGAGGGATGCTGCCCACAGCACCTGCACCCCAGGTCCTTGTCCACTAATGCTGAGCCATGAGTCGTCCCTGTCCTGCTCATCTCTTCCTGGTTCAGTTACTCGAGGACACTGACAGAGCCCTCCTCAGCTCCATGAGCTATGGATCCAGTGGTTAAGTGGGAAATGAACAGTGCTTAGAGAAAAAACCACGACATCCTGGAAGGCAGGGGTTAGCTTAGCTCCATAGCAAATACGGGGCTGGGGACAGAAGTGGCTGGGGCCGGTTACAGAGGGATATAAATGGGACAGTGTCAGGATAGCCTCTCAGGGTGACACTAGGTGACAAGGCCCACCCTTTCATCTTTCTATACATTAGGACAGTGCCCCGAACCCAGCAGCACACCCAAATGCTCATCTGCGGGAGAACAGGCAAACATACTGGAATATGGCTCAGGGAAATGAAGTATTGCTACCCCAACAATGGGTGAATCTCCAGGGTGAATGGACTAGGGGTATCCAAGCAGAGGGGTGAATCTTCACGTAGTTATACTGAGTGAGAGAAGGTAGATAAGAACCAAACAAAACTCCCCAAGTACACACTGCGTGGTTGTACTGACATGAGATTCCCTGAAATGCATCTAACCTTTAGGGATAGAAGCAGATCCCTGCTCCTGGAGGTAAAGGTGGGAGGAAGGTCCATTTACAGCCTTCATCACAGCAGTGCCCTTGTGCTGTATGTAGAAGTCACACTAAGAAAACTGTCAGTTGTTGTATCTGAACATCTGTGTGCCAGTCACACCTCAGTAAAGTTGTCTTTAAAGAAATAATCAAGATCCTCAAATGAGAACAAGGAAAGGAAGGAGGCCGTGGAGGAAGGATGGAGATGACCCTGTGAGCCACAGGACACTGTGGCCAAGATAGCCATGGGAATAGACCATCCAGCAATCCCTGAGGCTTCCATCTTATGTACCTAGAACAGGAAGAGCCAATTAAATCCAATGAAAGCAGAAAAAATAAACATTAAAATTAGAGAAGAGTCAATAAAATTCAAAATAGGGAGGCACCTGTGACTCAAAGGAGTAGGGCGCCAGCCCCATATGCCAGAGGTGGTGGGTTCAAACCCAGACCTGGCCAAAAACTGCCCCCCCCAAAAAAAATTCAAAATAGGAAATCAATAGTGAAAATCAACAAACCAAAAGCTAGTTCTTTGAAAAGATCGATAAAACTGATAAGCCACTCAGGCTAACTACCAAAAAGAAAAAAAGAGAGAGGCACACGAATTATTAATATCAGCAGTGAGAGAAGGGATGTCTCCACAGATCCCATGTACATTAAAAGGGTGATGAAGGAATATTTTGAAGATTTTATTCCCATAAATTTGATAAACTGGATGAAATGAATTAATTACCCAGAATATGTGATCTGCCAGACACACACAAGAAGGAACAGATAATTGGAATAGGCATGTCTCTATTAAAGAAATTACACTAATAATTAATAACCTTCCAAAACAGAAACCATCAGGGTCAGATGGGTTCATTGGTGAATCCTACAAAAAATTTTAGGAAAAATTATACAAATCCTCTATAATGTAACCCAGAAGATAGAAGCAAAGCCAGTACTTCCTAACTCATTCTGTGAGGCCAGCCATTACCTTAGTACCAAACCCAAAGACATTATAAGTAAAATAAACAAAAAAATCCTCCAGAAACTACAAATCAATATATCTCATGAACATAGATGCAAAAATTCTCACCTAAATATTAGCAAATCAAATCCACTAATAATCTATAAATAATTATAATTGTGACCAACTGGGATGTATTCCAGAAATGCCAGGTTTGTCCAACATTTGAAAATCAGTTAATGTAACCATCACATCAATAAATTAAGCAAAAAAAAAATCACATCATCTTATCAGTAGATGCCTTTTAATCTGAACATAGAAAAGCCAAGTTTATTTGCCTCACAGAAATTCCAGCAATGAAGAAATTGAAGAAGTTTCTCCATCTGTCAAGAAGGAACATCGTGACCTTCGGATCCCATCTCAAAGCGGACTGCGTTGTGCCCTGCCCTCTGTCACCAGGCTCCTTACGGAGAGACAGCCCCTCCGGTCAACTGGGAGGCGACTTGTGAACTCTGCCCCAGGTGGATCTGTGGACAGCTCCCCAGCTGGAGAGGCAAGCAGAGTTTTGCTGGCCATCTCACGGTGAGACCACGGCCTCTGGTGGCCATGTGTGCTTCTGTGCTGCTTCTGCAAAGCCAGCCTTGGGATTTAAAGACCTGTCTTACTGGACTCCCGTGATGATACCATGATTGGACTGTACAGGACATAAATATGCAGGAGGAAGACAAGAGAAAACAAATGCTGACTCCCCAGGAAGCCCAGGGACTCCGGCTTACCCTGCATCTGGAAGTGGAGCTGAGGGCTGAGTTCACAGCCAGCTCTGTCCATGGAGCTGCGCTCAGTAGAACTGCAGATGGCAGGGTGCTACTGAGCTCTGAGGACAAGGCTGAGGATTTTCCAGTATGCTTTTTTCATTTCAAGTTTTGGAGGTGCATGGGAGGAGGAGAAACTCAGAGGTCTGAATTATCTCACTGCCCAATTTGACACACTGTTGAGAAGCCTCTGGAACAGGGAGTGGGCTGCATCCTGCTCACCCAGGAGTCATGGCATCTCTGAAACCTGGGCAGTTGATGTGGGAATCCCCAGTGTTCTGGCTACATATCCAGTGTCTGGTCATTGTTTTGATTTGTTGCAGTCAGCGAAAGCACTTTTTTCTTATAAATCAAATTGCCATATGGGGTGCTAAGGGTCACCACAGTCTTATGAACAAGGAGAGACTAGAGGTGCAAGTGAACGTATCCCTCTAGTTCTTAGGACTGATTCAGTGGGCTGGAAACCAGCACATTAACTGACTCCGAATCGACAGGTGGTTAGTCTCTAACCATATAACCATTCCATTCTGCGTAAATCAAACCTGTTTTGGAAATGCTTCTGTGTTGGTCTATATTCCTTGAAAGCTCTTAGGCCAAATGCGACCAACGTCACCAATAAAAACATTAGTGAGACCTTTACACAAATGAATTTTGGATCCTGCGACCATTATCAAAATAATTTTAGACCCCAGGGCGGTGCCTGTGGCTCAAAGAAGTAGGGCGCTGGCCTGGCCCCATAAGCGGGAGGTGGTGGGTTCAAACCCAGCCCTGGCCAAAAAAAAAGTAAAAGAAAGAAAGAAGCTGGGCAGCACCTGTGGCTCAAAAGGGTAGGGCGCTGGCCCCATATGCCAGAGGTGGAGGGTTTAAATGCAGCCCTGGCCAAAAAAAAAAAAAAAAAAAAAAATTTTTTTAGACCCCAATCTGCCACTTTAGGGTATGGAGACTCAGACTAATTCACTGATTTGAAGAATGCAGAAATTCTTCACGTTTGAATTCTTAGGTGAACATTTCAGGCTGGTGGCTGTCCTAGTCTTGTCTGTCATTCAGAGGAGTGAGCTGACAGTGAGACTATGCCTTCCTCCCAGCAAGGGGCCGCGAAGGTTCTGCTGCCTGATCCTCCTAGCCAGTGGGACGGCAAGTAGGGTTTTCTGTGCCAGACATGGAGGGTGGGCCTGACTTCTCTCCCTCAGGGAGAGCTAAGTCTTAGGGCCACAGCCAGCTGCATGTGCAACCAGGAAATGGGGTTCCAGTCTGGCAGACATCTCTCTCCTACTTGCACCCTTACTTTTTTTTTTTTTTTGAGACAAAATCTAATGCTGTCACCCAGTCTAGGGTGTAGTGGCATCATTGTACCTCACTGCAACCTCAAACTCCTGGGTTCAAGTGATCCTCCTGCCTCAGCCTCCAGAGTAGCTGGGACTAAGGTGCCTGTCACCACCACTCATTTTCCTAGTTTTAGAGGAGACGTGGTCTTACTCTTGCTGAGCTGGTCTCTAGCTCCTGAGCTCAGACAATCCACCTGTCTCATCCTCCCAGAGTGCTGGGATTACAGGAGTGAGCCACTGCTCCTGGCTATAACCTCCTATTAGAGAAAATTGGGAAAATGAATTTTGGTGGACATACAGCAGTCTCCACCGGGGTTCTTTTGTAGGCTAAATCCAAGTTTAGAGGCTGTTATGTTGACTTATAATTTCTATAATAAGTGGAATAACTTCAATCTTTATTGCAATTTAAAATTTGGGTCAGTAAAGACGGAGAAGAAGTTTCCAAATGAAGACCATTAACTGTTATACATTTGTCTCTGACTCTGGTAAGAAAACAAAGACATTGAACGAATACCCTTTCAGTTTCTACCTTTGATATCCAAGAGAGGGGACTTATGTTCCGAGACTGTAGTCTGGAGATGGAATGAAAGTCAACTGTGTGAGGAGGAAAGGTTTGCAACCGTATGCATAGTTTCTGACCCCAGCTGGACATAGTGTCCTGGGACTGGGACGTGTGCGCAGGTGCAGTCAGGCTGTAGATGAGTGTCTGTGGGTCACAGGGCTCTGCGGAGGAGCCCTCTTCGCCTACGCAGTATCTCACAGTAAAACTCAGACATCCCCATAGCTTTGTGAACTCAGAGCTCATTGAAGAAAGAAAATACTATTCTTACAGGACTTTTCCTTTTAAATAAGCCGGAGCAGATGATGTCATATACTTTGCAACCTTTCAGCAATGCTATAAAGTTAAATGCCAGACTGTGGACAGCAGGTATAAGGGGATGAAGGGAAAGGTGGCTGTGTGGTGCTTTAGTTTGTGTGACAGCTGGATCTAAAATCTGCTTGGTTTTCAAAACTTTCTTTCTAACCACATGTGGCCTTGAGCTTTCCCAGGAGCGGAGGCTAAGACTGTCCTGTGTGTCCTTCAGACAGAAACCCTGGTTTTGTTTTTCCTGCTGGAAAGAGGGGGGCATCCTGCTGGCCTGTCGGTGGCTCTTCATGGGCCTCCCTGGCCCCCACTTGGGGTCTAAGCTTCCCTTTTGGGGCTGGTACAGAGTCCCGGCATGCTGTGCTGGGAAACTGCCCTTCCATAAGCAGCTGGCAGACTGTGTGTCATCACCACGTGCTGCAAAGCTGTCCCTGCACAGCAGGACCCAGCTCTGCTTTAGAGGGTCCCTGAGATTTTCTGAATGTCCAGGGGCACATTCTCCAAGGAGCCCATGCAGCCCAGCAACCATCTGTGGAGTTAGCCTGTGTAAAGTTGTAGACGAAGTAGGGATGGTGCAAAGACTATTTCTGGCGAGTTGCTACCCCAAAGCAGCCCCAGCAGTGAGGAGGCCCATGTAGGGAAGACAGGGCCCCAGGCTGTGGGGCCGTGAGGGGGAGCGTTTCTCCTCAGCCTGCTCTGCTCTGCGGTCTCACTGATACTCTGTGTGCCTCAGCACAGCCACAATGCCCTTGGCCCTCCGTGAGAAGAATGTGGCAGCTTGTCTGGTTCCTCTGCCCCTCTCTGGAGCTCGTGTGACTCCTGGCGGTTCTGACTGAGGACCTCTTGTTTCTCCTCTGTGGTCCTAATTGGACTGTGAGTTTTCAGGGAAACCAGTGAGTGTCTTCAGATGCTTGGGGGTCTGCTCACCGCGGCAGTGACCAGTGTTTCCGGGTGTTCTAGTGAATGAAGTCATAAATAGGACATTTTGAATTTAACAAATGAGACGGCCATAATACAAAATAGGAATATGGTAAGAGTGAGGTAACTTGCTCTCCTGGGTTTAATATTTGCTTCCCCGCCATAGAACATGCAGACACATTTGTCTGTGCTGGTAAGAAATGCAAGGCCACTCTATTGAGATGTGACTGTGCTTTCGGGGTTGATGGGGCCGTTCCCCAGGCTTGTGCTCTCAGATGCCTGGTCCAGGGAGCTGCATCAGAGGAGCCCCCATGGTCAGTGGCAGCAAAACTCCAAATTGGCCTCATGCCATGGACAGGATGGACTAGGTGGATGTTGATGTCTGGCCATCTCATGATTAGAGTTTTCATTAAGTCTCTTGTACCAAAACAATGTTCCGTCAAGGTTACTGCTCTTTTCTTTTTAGTTAAAATTAAATGTCAGGTTTTATCATTTAACTAGAAAACAGACTGTTGGGCTGCATAAAACCTCTTTAGATTATGATCACAACTCCCCTGAGTTTAGTCCGTGCACAGATGACGGATGTGCTCACGTGCCAGTCAGAAGCAGGGAAGATTTATGGTCAGGAGCATTTTCTTTGAAAATGCTCAAAATGATTTATGGAGCGAGCCTTCCTATCTTCCATCTCCATGCCCCTCCTGGCTCCCATCAAGAAAAAAAAATAGCACTTCCTCTGCAAACTAAAATGCCAACTCTGACCCTGGCTCCATCGATAACCTTTAATAAATTGTACTGGAGCAGCAAGGAAGACTTTAAAGGGTGTCTGGGCCCTGCAGAAGCCGGGCATCTCCCTCCTGCCCTGTGCTGGGCTGCCCCAGGGGCACTACTTGTCCTGGAAACTGCACTTTCAGTAGGAGACGCTTCCGTTTTTGAAGGATTCTGATTATTGAATATCGCCTCTCATCTCGCCGAAACCTGCCCGCTTTAATTCTGTCTGCTGGTCCCATATCTTGCCTTCTGGAGTCTGCACAGATCTCATCTGTGTCCACAGTAGAGGGCGGGTGTCCTGTCCTCATACACCCCCTCTCTGTTCCCAGCCCTGGCCATCCCAGCTGCCTTTCTTGGATGTGTGGATGTGACCTCTTCTTGGCTGACGAGTTGCTAGGAAGGAAAACCAGCCTGCTGTGCTCACATCTGTGTGGCTGGACACACGGGTGCCCGGGACTTCAGCCTGACCACCCTCCAAAGACTGTTTTCAGCCTTTAGCTTGAGAGCAGGAATGGGTCTTTTTCACTGGACATGGATCAATACCTTAATGAGATGTTTTACATTCAGATGTTGGTGCCGTGAGGGGCTGGGGTGTTCTGTTAATATTTACTAGTTAAAATGCTTAATTAACATTTATTGAACTGAAAAGGATGTTGGAAAGTAAATCCTAAAAGAAAAATTTAATGAGTTAACATCTATGGAGATGATTACTTTATTTGGAAAGTAAGTGGATTTTGCCAAAATATGTCTGGGACTGTTCCAGCGATGATGTGCTAGTTCTGTGTGGTGAGGTCACATTTGGCAGTGGGAGGCATAAACAGCAGGTGGCAGGTGACACCTTTCGTCCCCTCCCCCAGCGAGGGGCAGGTGCAAAGGATGAAGCTGTTAATTTCTCACTTGCTAAAGCTGACTAACCCATTTTCAGGGTAGAGGCAAGGTTGGAGTCATGGCAAAATCACAAGCAAAGAAACCAATGAAAGTTTCCTGTAAATATTTTCCCTATCTGAGCCACAGCAGGAACAACACCTGGGTGTCTGCTTTCTCCAATGGGAAGTCCAAATCTGCAGGTGCCTTGGGGGAACCCTGTGGAGTGCTTCAGCAAAGGGGGGGACCTGGGCGGGGTGCCTTACAGCTCACTGTTGCTGCTTTGTTTTTTTTTTTTTGAGAAAGAGTCTCAATATGTCACCCTCTGTAGAGTGCTGTGATGCCACAGCTCACAGCAACCTCAAACTCTTGGGCTTGAGTGATTCTCTTGCCTCGGCCTCCCAAGCAGCTGTGATTACAGGTGCCTGCCACAACACCTGGCTATCCTTTTTTTAGTTTGTTTTGTTTGTTTAGCAGGCTCGGGCTGGGTTTGAACCCGCCAGCCCCAGTGCATGTGGCCAGTGCCCTAACCACTGAGTGGCCCCCAGGTAGGAGGGGCGATGCAGACTTCTCTGGGAGGTGCGTTGGCTGCCCCGCCTGCTCTCTGCACCCTCTCCTTGGTGTCTGCTTTCCTATCCCAGGCTGTCATTTCAGGGTGGACATGAAACCCACACAATCCATCTCCTACTGCTGCTCTCGAAGGACAAAAAGCCACTTTGACAGCTAAGAGCACCTGGCTGCCTGATCAAAGAAATGGCCAGTCAAGCAGCTGTCTTTGCAGAAGCAATGAGTCAGTTTAACGTATTTATTTTAAGGTACAAATTATGCCTTGGGTTTTGGGAGAGAAATGTGGGAGGGGTTTGACACAAGCCGAGCAGGAGGAGTGGGGTTCGGGGTGGAAGCAGAGAGGGGATGAGGACCTCCAGCCAGGAGTGTGAAGGGAGAACAAGATTTCTTTGCTGGCAGTTTTGACCAGGGTGAGTTGGGGGAGCAGTGACTATTAGTCTGGTGTCACTGTTACTAGAGAAGTGACATTCTTCAGGTTGAATCAGGTCTTGATGTGACCATCAGGGTGAAGAGTGCCAGGCATTGCACAGAGGTGTCACCATGCCATCCTCAGGAGCCCCAGCCTATGTGCGCTGCAGGAAAGGAACGCCAAGTCTTCTTGCCTTGGCCTGTCTTGCAGGGTGGCCCTGATGACCTGCTGGTCCAGGACTGTCCCGGGATTTAGGGCTCTGGGGGCAGTCCCTGTGCCTGGCCCCAGTGTGTCAGGAAGCGTGTTGATGAGCCAGGGAAGGGCTTGCTGCCTGTGACTTTGCTTATCTTCAGCGCACTCTCCCTTCACCTCAGCTTCAACTTCAGCATCTCATTGGTTCCTTACAGAATCAACCTGGGGCGCGCAGGAGGGCCTCATTTGTCCCCTCTCGGCAGAGCGGAAGGTCCATGGCAGTTTCAGGAGTCATCACCTCTGTGTGACACCCTGGGATGTTTCCGATACCACGTGGTTTTCTGACTATAACTGACTAGTTGTTGATTTATGGGGCATTACAGTTGGTGCTCATTCTCACCTTTTCTTCATGTCCGTCTAAACATCATTAAAACTATCAAATAATATTTCTCTCTATAATCAATATAAGGTTAAGATGGTAATTTTAATCAGTTTAACATGATGCTTCCAAAAAAAGTCTCCAATGAAAGAGGCTTCAGCTGTTGTCTTTTCTGAGAAAGGAGGCCTCTGGGCCACTTTTGGGGGTCCTGGGCTGTCTCTGAGGCCCCTGCTGTTCCCTTGGCAGTGACAGTCGCTGGTGACTAGTTTCATATCTGAACTGCTCTTAGGTGGGAAGCACAGGAAGAAAGGCTCAGCTGCTGCCCTGTGCCTTGACTGAGCACAATGAATGAATCAGCAAATTAGTAACAAACCAATGATGTACTTGGTTCCTCTTTCTATCTGTTCAACACAACTTCTGAGTAGATCTTGGCTGTTGTGTCTGGACTGGAAGGATCAGTGATATAGATGGGGGTTGAATTCATAAACAGTCTGCTGCTACACTTACGGTGTTACGTCTGAAAACATGAACTCATAGGAATTTGGTGGTGTTATTGCAAAGAATTGCAAGTGGAATTCCAGGAGCATGTGGGTTTCCTCTGGATAGTCAAGGTGTTTGTTAGTGGTGAGGACCGAAGGTTGGGGGGGTTTCTCTGGAGAACAGCTGCCAGGTCTGCTGGGTCTGTCTCTTCCGTTCCTGACCTCCCGTGGGTTTGGACCAGCAGGTTTGCAAGGAAGTAGGGAGTCAACTCAAATTCTTTTTATGTACTTTATTTTTTTTAACTTCTGATTAACGTGAGGTTGCAGATGATGAATTCCTTTGTTTGTTGGGTAAAGTCCAAGTTGTAGTTGAGCCTTCCCTCAGGAGGTGTGCTGTGGACCCTGACATCGTGTCCTGTAGGTGAGAGAACTCTAGCTCCCCTGCTTTGTGTTGTTTTAATAAAAGATGTGTATCGTAAGATTTTTGTTTCCAAAGAAATGACAAGAGGAAAGGACAAAATAGAACTTGACATTCAAGCGGTCACTGTTCAGTCTCTGAACAGCCACAAGGCCACCCAATAGATGCCTCTTTCTAGAAAACAGTCGAAAAATAACCTGAGCATTGCTTTGACTTTATCTCCACTGGAATCCTCTCTGGGGAATTTAACTAGACAGCGACAGCATCTGTGCAAACTTTAGTTTTCATGCAGAGAAAATCCTGGTCATTTCAGATGTGTCAACTTGGATTTATACTTTTCAAGGGAAAAACATTCCCTGCAGGAAGGTGATGTTTGCTTCCGACTCTTAGAAAAGGGCTAATTTTGCACGATCGTCCTCCTGTAATGTTGCTCAGCCGTAGCTGGAATAAATCAGCCTAAGTGGCATTGGCTGTTTGCAAAGATTAAAAATTAGATTTCTGGGAAATATCCTCTGGTCATTTATATTCGTTATAGTCAAGATATTTCAAACTTCCTTGAGATTTCCTTGTTTCTGAACCCCTGCTAAAACTAGCAATATTTTGTGTTACACAATTATGTTCACACAAACCTTGCTTAATACTAACTGTATATCTTTTAAGAGCCCAAGATATCATCAGTTTTAGGTATTCCACCCTTTTCTGCATATTGTTGAAGTTGTGGCGGCCTCTTAGGCTGCATCTGCCGCTCTTGGAAGCATAGTGCAGGTTAAATTTGCCATTGAACCGTCTGGAAGACTGGTTGGCTCAAACCTCTGATAAAAAAAGCACCTCACTAACAATGTGGAATGATAGAGACTCTTTTCGTGAGATGCTAACACGTGTTTTATACTATGATTTAAACATGCCCAGAAGAAAAAAGAAAGATAAGCCCCATCTAAATGGAAACGTATCAAAGCAGACTCCAGGCCACTCGAAGGGTTTTTAGAAAACTCAAATGGTATCTGCAGCTGACCAGGGAAAGACCTGGTCATCTCTCAGTGGCAGGGTGACCGCCACAGAGGCAGGGAGCAGTGCTGGCTGGAAGAGAGGGGTGAGCCTGATCAGAAGTCAGGAGGCTGCACATGGGTCACCTTTCCTGGACACCCAGTCCATTCTATCATGAAAAGATGACATCATTTCCATTTGCGTGCTGGCAGAATAATCCCTTTCCCGATTTACTCCTCTTAAATTCTCATTTTTAAGACATAGGTGTGAAGATGTTCATGTTTTTTTTTTTAAATATTGCATAGCTACACTTCTGTGTCCAAAGGTTGACAAGTAGCTTGTCGGATGAATGAGACAAAAGTGAAAAAATAAAACAAGCAGCAGATAGGCCAGCGATTCCAACACGGGCCGGGTCTGATGTGTTTGGAGAACTGATTTGACTGCTAGCGTTTTTTTTTTTTTTGAGACGGAGCCTCAAGCTATCCCCCTGGGTAGAGTGCCATGGCATCACAGCTCATAGCAACCTTCAACTCCTGGGCTCAAGCGAGTCTCCTGCCTCCACCTCCCAAGTAGCTGGGACCACAGGCACCTGCCACAACGCCCAGCCCTTTTTTGGTTGCAGCCATCATTGTTGTTTTGGCGGGCCTGAGCTGGGGATCGAACCCGCCACCTTAGGTGTACGTGGCTGGCGCCTTAGCTGATTGAGCCACAGGCGCTGAGCCACTGCTAGCGTTTTTTATAGCCAAGAAATATGAAAAGTATTGAAAAGTGGGTGAATATGGTGGAACCTCTGTAAGTTGACCACCCGGGGACTGTGACAAACTGGTCAACATACAGAGGTGGTCACCACGAGGAACTCCCATTAAGTACATGTGGTGTGTGTCCAGTCCATGGAAATGAGGTCAGCTTGAGTTGGTCAGTGTAGGGAGGCGGTTAGCTATGGAGGTTCTTCTGTTTAATATTCCTGTTTTTTTTTTTTGGGGGGGGGCAGAGTCTCACTATGTCGCCCTTGGTAGAGTGCTCTGGCGTCACAGCTCATAGCAACCTCTAACTCTTGGGCTTAAGCAATTCTCTTGCCTCAGCCTCCCAAGTAGCTGGGACTACAGGCGCCTGCCACAACACCTGGCTATTTTTGGTTGCAGATGTCAATGTTGTTTAGCAGGCCTGGCCCGGGTTGGAACCCACCACCCATGGTGTATGTGGCTGGGGCCGTAACCACTGTGCTACAGACGCCAAGCCATATTCCTGGGTTTTTAAATGATGTGCACACATCTAAATATACCCCAGCCCTAGCTGCCCTCCCTGCATGGAGGGAGCGTTCTGTGATAGGGGAGTGGGGGCTCCCTGCTTCCTGCTGCACCCTGCAGGAGGAACTGGGGCTTAGTAGAGACTCACTGTGGCCTAGGGTAGAATGGACCTGGATTCCTCTTCTAGATGAAAGCCTCAGGCTAGGCAGGGCTCCTGTTTGCATTCTCCTGGGAGTTCTCTTCAGTGTCACACTTCAGGCTGTGCGTGAGGCAGGGTTTGCCTCTTTCCACCCCTTCATGACCCTTTCTGAGGCTCTTTGAGGCTCGCTCTTTCTTCTCTTGTGACTATTGCTGAGCGAGCTCCAGCTGTGTTGCCTACTAAATCGCACCACCTCTGCCCTTAGCAGAGAACATGGAGCCTCCTTACCTGGGAGAGTCGCACCACCCTCCCCAGGGTGGCCAACAGCTGTGACTGACTGTGGCCCTCGCCACAGGCCCATGCTCCAGAGTGCCTGTGGGCCAGCCTCCAGCTGAGGCCTCATCCTGGCTGGGCTTCTCCCTCCTGCCCTCCTTTCTCCCACACTTTTCCCTTCCCTCTCCTGCCTTGTCCTCTCATTTCGGGGAGGCTGGCCCAGGTCAAGGACAGTCAATCAGCTTTGGCTGCTGGGCCCCCAGTGCTGCTGAGCCGCCTCTGCGTTCCAAGCCTGTCTTCTCAGGCTTCCTGTTCTTTCTGTGAATTACCAAATACCCTTTGCTCATCTCTTTTCTGTTCTCAGCTGGGGTTGATGTCTCTCACTTGCAAACAGGAGTTCTAATAGCTTTGTGCTTGTATCTGTCAGGGTCAGATCAGGGGAGAGAAGCTGCATCATAGTTTGAACTCGGTAAGTATAAAATATAGACAATTACTAACTAAAACGGGGTTGGAGTTGAGAGGGCTCAGCCAGTAGGAAGGAAAGAGCACAGACGAATGCAGGAATAGCAGATGAAAGGAGCAGATGACGAGAAGGACTCTGAGGAGGGGCCGTGGCCGTGGCTGATTGATGGCAGAGGAGTTGCTGTGGTGCTCGGCAACTCAGGCAACTTGCTAGAATTTCACCCCCCAGGTTCCTACAAAAATCTGTTCACAGGAAGGTGTCTCACCAAGTATCACTCTACTGGAAAACCGCCCAGGCAGCTGGAGGAAGCTGCCGGCTGGCTGTGCAGTGCGGCACCAGGAGCTGGGGATGATACCCTACGTCGCAGGGGCCAGGAGCTGGGGATGATACCCTACGTCGCAGGGGCCAGAAGCTGGGGATAATACCCTACGTCGCAGGGGCCAGGAGCTGGGGATGATACCCTACGTCGCAGGGGCCAGGAGCTGGGGATGATACCCTACGTCGCAGGGGCCAGAAGCTGGGGATGATACCCTACATCATAGGGGCCAGGAGCTGGGGATGATACCCTACGT
>CAUYQV010156143.1:0-11050 GCA_963574575.1 Galagoides demidoff | reverse complement strand
TGTACATTAATGCACTTCTGGGGTACAGTGTGGGGTTTTCAGTGCAATCTGAAATACTTCCATCAAACTGGTCAACACAGCCTTCATGTCATTTTCTCAGTTATTGTTTTAAAACGTTCACATTCTACTCTTAGAAAGATTCACTTGTACCCCTGTAAGACAAACCTCAGAAGTGATCCCTCCAATCCCCTTCCCTCCACCCATTCTCAAGAACGGTTTTTCAAAAATAAATCAGATTAGGCCATACCTCTGTCCCCAAAACTTCAGGGTCCTTCATGTACAACATAAAACTTAAATTCCCTACTCAGCTTATAAGAGCTGTATCATCTGACCTGCTCATAATGATTTGTTCTTTCTGATCCCATTTCTACCTCTCCCTGCTCTTTCTCACAACTCACTGCTTCAGCTACTCACTCTTTCTATCACTTACACACCAAGTTAGCATCTACATCAGGAACATTGCACTTGCTGTTTCACTGGTTTATACACCAATTACCATGAATTTAAGTTAAATCTAGGTTATTCTGAACCTTATAATAGAGTGAAGTGTCTGGCTAAGTCTAATTACCAAGAAAAACAGAGTGTTCTATCTTATTTAGGGACGTGTACTTTAGTTATTCTGTCATTTGTTGAATTGTGATCTTCAGAAAATAAATAATTATCATGGAAAACTACTTGTTTGTTAGAATTTTTCTTACAGAAAAACGTGTTTGTTCAGTTAAAGTTGTAAACCAATTATGGAAATGTGTGAGTTAGGTTTGTAATGTAGTTTATAGGACAGGCATATCTGGAGGGCCTGTTGACCAGAGTCCAGGACCCTCAAAGACCACACACAGGATGTCTGGCACCCAGTGACTCAGGGCAAACATTCTGGAGCTTCTGTTTGATCAGGACCCTGCCCCTCCAGGTGTTTCAGATGCCCTATTGATAATTTGAGGCTGAGAATGGAATGCTTAGCAACTAAAGATTACTATAACCTGAATCCTGCCCAGGTATAGATGGGAATAACTGATGTGAGTTAGGAAAGTTAAAGTTTACATCCTAATTTGCAAAGTGTGTGTAATAATCACATGATGTGCTTGCGTGATTTTCCCTCTTTTGTTTCCGTTTTTGTTTTTGATTGTTAATGATTGCTCAGGGCTCCCAGCTTTGAATTACTAAAATTAACTTTATGTTTTATGTTGTCAACATGATATATGGTTTCTGACTGAATAAAGAGACTTTTGGGAGAAATGGAACGGGGCTGTATTTGTTAGATGCTACTAGCGATAGTGTGTGCTTCTCACAGGCTCCCATCTGTTAATTCACCTGAGATAGAACTGAATCCAAGTCTTTTCTCATGATGACTGCCCTCACTGCAGATCTTGCAGTGGTTGTGAGGACCCAGGCCCCGCTTGGAAGATTTAAAATATGGCCACAAATTCTTGGACACTCCTCCTTTCAATAGATGAAGCCTAATTACTCTCCCTTGAGTCTGGACTGTGCTTAGTGACTTACATTTAATGAATAAAGCATGGCAAAAATGGCAGTGTGGTTCTCAAATCATAAAAGGCACTGTGGGCTTTTTTCCCCCTCACTTTTTCTATGTTTTCTTTTATATCACTCACTTAGGGGTTAGGGATAAGTTAGCAGCCGAGAAGACATTCAAGGAGCTCTATGGAAAGGCCCACATGGTAAGGAACATGGGCCTTCTGTTAATAGTCAGCAAAGAACTGAGGACTGCAGTCACAGTAGGTAAGTGTTCTGGGGATGCAGATCCTACCACCCCAGTCAAGCCTTCAGATGACTGCAGAGTTGCAGTTAAATTATAACTCCATGTGAAACTGCACTAAAATTACTCATTGAACTTCCATAGTCTATACTCTCAGGAAATGTGTGAGATAATAATGTTTGTTGTTTTAATGCACTAATTTTTGAGATAATTCATAATGCAAAATAATACACCATATTATTTTGGTCATAGGCATTTAATTATAATAAAACAGTAAGTTTGAAGATTTAGCTCCTTGCTATGATTTTATTGATCTTGTAACAAAGTTGAACGGTATAAAGATTATATAGGTTGCCTTATATTTAAGAACATGTGTAAAGTGCTATTTTTGTAAAATTAATTTAAAAGGAAAATCTATAATTAGCAAATTAATTAATTATAAAATACCTTGCATAATTTCTTCTAAAGAGGTGAAAATTTGAGAAAAAGTTAGGAAGTAAAAATGGGTAAAAAGCCAAATAATTTGCCCCCAGACAGTATGTTACTCTGGGAACTTATTTAAAACAATGTGTACCTACTTGTTTACCTTAGAATTACCTGCAAGTTCAATAAAGTTCAAATTGAGCAATTACTATTTTCCAGAAACTAGAATAAAATATTCAAAGATAGGCAAGGTTTTGTCAATTTTTTTGGAATAGTCTAGTGTGAGAGTGGGAGCATCAGAGAATTATCAACAAACACACATGAGGTCTAACAATTCAGTTTACCAACTCATCCTAGAAAAAGTGCTACATACCTTATGGCTGAATATCACTATGGGCCCTTTCACAGTCCTCCCTTTGGAAACTATGCAGCAATGTCTCTGCCTAGTCCAACTTTGAAGCAATTTTGAAATTCTTTTTCTGTAATGACCATCAGAGCTGTCATTGTGTGGCACACAAAACCACGCAATAATAATAATGAATGCCACTCAGCAAGACACTGCCATACATTGACACTAGCACAGCTATGAGACACTGATATACCAACGCTGTGAAATCTTATTGAGTTATTTGCACAGTGCTTCCAATGTAAGTGCAAGATGGCAGGTTTGCAAACTTAATCGTCAGACCCGTATGATGTCAGCTTTGATGGTTATTTCAGAATAATAGTTGAAGGGTAGGCAATGGCAACAATGCATAGTTTCCCAAAGGTAGTAGTTCAAAGGTGACCATAGTAATACTTAGCAATAAAGTTTGTAGCACTTTTACTGGGATTAGTTCACAAACTTAATCATCAGAGTTCGTATATGTGGTCGAACAAAGGTATGTTTATTTAGGCTACCTGCAGTCTTATTCTGGACCATTATAACAGGCCATGAGACTGTTAGGATACAGCACGTATCTGAAAAAAAAGCAACCTGAGAGTAAATTTCCTCCCATTGAACTTATAGGAAATCATCATTGTGGTTTCAGGGTTATTCTAAGGTTCCACATTATTCCTTAAAGAATAACTTTTTAGCCAGGTGAGGTGGCTCACACTTGTGATCCTAGCACTCTGGGAGGCCGAGGCAGGTGGATCCCTTGAGCTGAGGAGTTCAAGACCAGCCTGAGCAAGAGTAAGACCCTATCTCTACTAAAAATAAGAAAACTAGCCAAGCATTGTGGTGGGCTCCTGTAGTCCCAGCTACTGGGGAGGCTGAGGTAAGAGGATTGCTTGAGCCCAAGAATTTGATGTTGCTGTGAGTTGTGATGACACCGTGGCACTCTACCCGGGACAACAGAGTGAGAGTGTCTAAAAAACAAACAAACAGTAAAAAACTTGGTGTTTCATTTTCCATCATAGAATACAACTGAAAATATAGTAGCAGAGAACATCAAATTGTTTCCGTTGGTTTGGAGGTAAGAGCCTTACTCTGATCACAGAGGAAGAACTGTCAGGTCAGGTTTAGAAGCACAGCTGATTTCTACTGTCATACTATTAAAAGACCACCTGAGACCCCTCAAGGGAAGGAGGCTTCGAAACGATTGCTTAGCAACAACAGATGGCATCATTTGACACCAACCATGTACTGTATTTTCTTTGCCTATAGTTCAACTTCATATCAAAAGAGGAGGTTGGGGGATGGTAGGAAAGAGTGAAGGAGCTGTGGAAAGAAAGTTCCAGATACTTGAGCTAGAAAATATAGGGCACTTGGGGCAACATTTGTAAGCTGTTTCCTTAGGTAAATAACTTTTGCTCTTTCAGCATCAACTAGAATAATTGGTGAAATTCTTGTCTTTCCTAAGATAATTTTGTCCCAGTGGGATTCTTGGGGGCCAGAAATCTTTCTTTGTTCCTGAGGCAGCTATCGACACTATTGTCTTATTTCTTCATAACTATGAGTTCCATTCTATGAGTTGATAATCCCACATTCGTCCTGTTTCCACCACATATCTCCTTTCCAGACTGCCAGTTTTCTTTCCCTTTTGGAACTGCTGATGATGCAGAGTCTGAAGCTGGCGCCCACTGGGTTTCTTTGCAGGGGTCTACTCCTTCGTGTGGTCTCTGTCCTGATGGCCTGGGCACTTGACCTGAATCTGTACCACGCAGGACACAGGACTCTCCGGGTGCTTTGTGGCAGGCCCTTTCTTGTGCTGCACTTGCACATCCCTGCAACATGGAGGCCAGAATGGGCTCTGGGCTGCCAGCTCTCCTGTGCCATTGTTCTGGTTGGGTGGTCAGACCTGCCTGTTATAGACCAAGCTGGCTCTTCTCAAACTGGAGCATATATTAGAAGTACCCACAGAGGCTGTCAAACACAGACTGATGGATGGTACCCTTGGAGTTTCTAATTCAGTAGGTCAGGGGCAGCCTCAGGAGTTTGCATTTCTAAACAGTGACCAGGAGATGCTGATGCTGTTTGTCTAAGACCTTTAGATGTTAATAGCATTATCTTTCCCTTTAATAATCACTGGCCTAAACCATAACTATGACTTTGCCATCCTCAGTGCTTAGTGCCACTATTGTCTTTCTACCAGAGGTTGAAAGGTCCAGGGAAGGGATTTTAGGCACAGTGTCAGTGATGATCGTGATGATAATGGTGACAGAATAAAGCTAGAATTTGATTATTGTATGTTTATTGATTGATATGTGCCACATACTGTGCTGCAAGCTATATATACATACTATCATTCAATCCCCAAAGAAAAGCTGAGGTGTAAATGGTGCTATTATCTCCGTGTGATGGATGATGAAACTGAGACTTACAAAGGTTAATACTGACTAAGGTCAAAAAAACGAAAGTTAGAGCAAGAATTTGAATATAAGCCTGACTTCAAAACTGTTTACAACCCTTCTGAAAACATGTCCCTTTCTTTCCTCAAGCATTTAGGAGACTTTCCTTTACTTATTCTTTTCCTTGTCCAGTCATTAGTCAGCAAATATGTTGTAAGTGCCAAGTTTGTTTCAGGTGTTGTTCTAGTGTTGAGAGTCTAGTGGCTGGAGACATTGCACCTAGAATCAAACCAAGTAAACCTGATTTTACTTATGATGAGTGCTTTGTACAAAACAAGGCAGGGTGGTCACAAGTGTTGGGGGCGCATTAACTAGACTGGGCAGGAGGAGCCATCCTGAAGAGGTATTATTTTTAGTGGGCACTACTAAATGGATGAGAAGAAGGCAGCAATGGGAAACTCAATGGTAAGTCTTCCAAGCCAGAGCAACTGCAAGAAGGCTGAGAAGGAAACAAGGTTGCAGTGAACAAGGGACCCAGTAGACAGTGGGGCGTTTGGAAGGAAATGAGGCTACAAAAGGAAACACAGATTAGCTGTGTAGGACCTAGTTGGCCAGAAGAAAGAGTTTATTCTCTTGGTGATGAGAAGTTATCAAAGGGCTGCAGCAGGGGAATGATGTATTCTTATTTGGGCTTTCAGAGGGTCCTGTGTGAACAATAAACACAACACACTGGGGGGGACGAAGTCAGAAGAGTCATGTGCTCTTTCCGTTTTCCAAGGCAACAGAGGTTGACAGCAGAAAAAATAAGAAGTGGTCGGGATTCCAGATATAGTTTAGAGGTAGTGCCCTAAGATTTATTGGTGAATTGCAGGAGGAGGTATAAGGAAAATGAGACATTACAGATAATTCCTAGGAATTGACCCCAGGCAACTGGGGAAGGATGTTGTTCACTGAGATGGGGAAAGTAATCCAGAGAGTAGATTTGGGGAGTGGCAGGGGATTCTCAGTGGGGAGTGAAAGATGAAAATCATATTTTGTTTTGATATTTAGTTTGAGATGTCTGTTCAACACCCTCGTGGAGATCTCTAGTAAAGGGTGGCTAGGGGAGAAATACAAATTCTAAAGTCCGTAGAACTCAAATACTATTAATGCCATGGGTCAGGGAGAGATGTGCTGATGTGGAAGGATGAAGACTGAAGAAACAGTCCTAAAATGCTTCAAGCGTTGAAGCTTTTGGCTTCATTATCTCATGCAAGCTCCTAATATACTCTAATTTTAGTTGAAACACAGAAACTTGAGGAAAAGAGGTAGTTTGACCTATAGTTTATCATTGGGCAGAGCAAAGATCTGTTGTGTTCAAAAGCGCAAAAAAGCTATAGTCATAGACACTCCACTACAATAGGAAGTGCTAGCAATGTGATCACTAAGTACTAAATTTAAAGAGTTTTTTTACATCATCAAATAAAATATATTAAAAAGTACAACTGGAAATATGAAATAATGATCTAAATAGGAAAAAGCATATTATAGCCTATTATAATGTACTTTTACTTGATCCTTGAGAAGTCTAAGCAGGAATAAAGATTATGTCATTTAGATCTTAAAAGATTTATCTTAAGAATTTGATAAACACCAAATCCATGATTGCAGTTTTCTTAAAATAACTCACTCCATTAGTTTTAAGTGTGTGTGTGTGTGGGGGGGCAGGGCACAGAATTGGGATCGCTCTGTATGAATGATGCACGGCTTTTGGCATGCTAACAAGAGCTGTAAAATAGGAATGGAGGGTGTCAGCATGCACACACACATCACACAGCTGCTGCTTGCAAATTGGAAAGAGAAATATTACCAGGCGAGCATTAGCAAAGCTCAACCAGAATTTCAACATTGCCAAAAAACCTAAAGAATTGTCAGAGAGAAAAGGAAGGAAGAAATAAAACAAGACCTAAATATTTGCATGCAACATTCTGTGCAAAAGACTGAACTCCTTAAAAGATTTACTTAAAAATATACAAAACCTAGACATGAAATATTTTTATGAAATACAGAGTTTAAGCATGGAAGAGGTGTGTTTGTCTCAGACAAAATCCAGAGTCTGGAAATGTTCTCTTATCATATAGCCAAAATTATTCATAAAAAGTAGGAAAAGGTAGATTTGTACAGTAATCACATTTTATTATCTAATATATTCAGAGTCTCTCCCTAAGGCAAGGTTGGGACAGAGGGAAATGTTCTGTCATTTATGCATTTATTCCAGATAGCCGTCCTAAGTCCCAGCTCCTGTTATTCCTGACCCCCCTGTGTAAACTTAGCCAAGATTGTTAACCATCTTCAGTTTCCACATGTGAAAAGAGTTAATAGTAATGATCATCTTATCAACTTGTGTGGATGAAGGGGAATAATTCAAATAATGTGCTTTACACTGTGACTGACACATGGTGATCATTCAACAAAGGATGGCTATAGTTATTAGTCATCGATGCTGCCTTTAATGATATACGATCAAATAGGAAAAAATAGTAAAATCCATATCTAGTGTAAATGAAGTCATTGTAAATCAGAGTAAGGTAAAAAGCTAAGTGATGATGAACTTCAGAAAAGAAAGGGCTCTCATTTATAGTGGCATATGGAAGAGGATCTTAGGAAGAATGGTGGAGACAGCCAAGGACGGAAGGTGAAAGAGCAAATTCATCTCTGTCCACCCACTGTGGTTGGCCAGGATGGGGCTTTGACCCAGCCTTTGAATCACAATCAAGTGAGACCTTTAACGTAGGAGTCATAAAGCCCAGAATTCTAGACTGAAAAGAACCTTAGCATTCTGAGCTTGGTGGCTCACACCTATAATCCTTTGAATTTCAATAGCATGAGCTGAAGAGAAAAGCTGTAGCTTTCATGATTATTTGTTTCATGAACAATAATCATCTTTCTTGATTGTGAATTTCAATAGTGTGAGCTTACATTGAGTAAACATAAAAGAGGTAAAGTCTCCATCTTTTTAAAACTCTGCATAATATTCCATGATATACATATACCACGAACATTCCAACTTGGCAGTTGGAATTCTAGTGTTCCCAGCATTCAAAGTCCTGAAGCAGAACTGAAATGGAAGAGAGAAAATGATGCACCTGCAGTTTGATCTGAGAAAGGTTTCAGAACGTTTGCTAGTTGGTGTCGTCTTAATGTTATATAAAATCGCAAATTCTCAAGGAAAGCAGGATTTCATTCCAGGTTCTGGAAAAGAATTTTCATTGGGATCATTGATTCCAATGGTCATTTCTCTTTTTTAAATGCTTTCACACATTTATGAACTATTCTAATTGATCTTTAATTGTCTAATTATCTTTAATTTTTGAGAGAAGATTGATTTTTTTTTTTAAATTTGAGACAGGGTCTCACTTTCTCACCCTGGGTAGAATGCCATGGTGTCTCAGCTCACTCTTGGGCTTAAGTGATTCACTTGCCTCAGCCTCCTGAGTAGCTGGGACTACAGGTGCCTGCCACAACCAATGCTCAGCTATTTTGTGGTTACACTTGTCATTGTTATTTAGCAGGCCTGGGCCAGACTTGAACCCTTCAGCCTTGTGTATGTGTCTGGTGCCCTATTCACTGAGCTACAGGTAGTGAGTCAGATTGATTTTCTTAACCGATGCCTACCTGAACCAAATTTTTTTTTTTTTTTTTTTTGAGACAGAGCCTCAAGCTGTCACCATGGGTAGAGTGCCATGGCTTCACTGCTCACAGCAACCTCCAACTCCTGGGCTCAAGCGAGTCTCCTGCCTCAGCCTCCCAAGTAGCTGGGACCACAGGTGCCCGCCACAATGCCTGGCTATTTTTTGGTTGTAGCCATTATTGTTGTTTGGCGAGTCGGGCTGGATTTGAACCTGCCACCTTAGGTGTATGTGGCTGGTGCCTTAGCGGCTTGAGCCACAGGTGCTGAGCCACCAAATTTTGATCATATTAATCACTGTAATATTTCTGGTTAAAAACTAATTGTTTCCTTAATAAAGAGTCTTTCCCTCCCTCCTTCTTTTCTTTCTTTCTCTTTCTCCCTCTCTCTTTTCCTCCCTCCCTTCCTTTCTTCTCTTCTTTCTTTCTCTCACTTGTATATTACCTCTCAACCCACTATATCCATTTGGACTTTGCATACTTTGGTATGTTAATTAACTCACCTATTACCTTTACTTTATTGTCCTCTTTTTTACATTTGCCTATGATCAACAATTGATAGACATAAAATCATCACCAGAAAACAAATGTATTTAAAATGATACATCTTATGATTATTAATATGGATTGCTTTGTGATTCAGGAATTTTTTTTGCCCAAACTACAAAAGAGTCCTTGCTTGCTGCAAAGAGATCATGACCCAATTTTATCACCAAAAATTTTCCATGCATCTTCTCATTTTCCTGGTTTTATCTGTCCCCAGCTGGCTCTTTAAAGTCTACACCCCTGGCAGTTTCCACAACTCACCAACATATTTGTCTCTAGTCCAGTGTTGATGTATTGATGCAGTCAATACTGCATGGAAATACTGGATTTAAAATTAGAGGTTTTAACACAAGAAAAGACTTAACACCACAATAACATTTAATTCCTTCAACAGCCTACAAATCCATTAGCATATTTTAAACCAAAGATGGTTAAAATGAAAACCAATTGAATAAATCCTAGAGACAAGCAAGAATATTTTTGCCTGGCTCAAATTGATGAATGTTTTTTATCCCATCTTTTGGTCTAGTTTAGTGAGTCTCAGATGTTCAATATTTAAGAATCACAGTGTATTATGGATGATTTAAAGCATTTCCAATGGTTTTTGAGGTAGATTTGATTTCGGCCTTATCTCTGCTTTTCTTTTCTATTTTTTTAAAAATCATAAACATGTAGATCATATATACATTAATGCATTTATAGGGTACAATGTGCTGATTTTATATAGAATTGGGAATGCTTACATTGCACTGGTTAATATATACCTCATCTCATTTACTTAATTATTGTGTTAAGACATTTATACTCTATACTTAATAGATCCGACATGTACCCTTGCAATATGCACCATAGGTGTGATCCCACCATTCACCCACCCTCAATCGATCTGACCTCCCCACCTCCCCTCCCACACCCCCACTCCCTCCTTCATCCTGGGCCATAGTTGTAATCTATTCTTCATATGAAGGTGTGATTGTAAATTGGTTTCATAATAGTACTGAGTACATTGGATATTTTTTCTTCCATTCTTGAGATACTTTACTAAGTAGAATATGTTCTAGCTTCATCCATGTAAATGTAAAAGAAGTAAAGTCTCCATCTTTTTTTAACTCTGCATAATATTCCATGATATACATATACACGATTCATCCATTCATGGGTTGATGGGCATTTAGTCTTCTTCCATGACTTGTCTATTATGAATTGAGCTTCAGTGAACAAGCTGGTGCAAATATCTTTGTTATAAAGTGATTTTTGGTCTTTTGGATATACACCTAGTAGAGGAATTATAGGATCAAATGGCAGGTCTACTTTTAGATCCCTGAGCATTCTCCATACTTCTTTCCAAAAGGGACATATTAGCTTACACTCCCATTAGCAGTGCAGAAGTATCAGAAGATCAATGAATCAAAAGTAGGTTTTTTGAAAAATTCAACAAAATTGATAAACCTTTGGCCAACCTGACCAAAATATAAAATTAAAGTCCCTAATATCATCAATCAGAAATGACAAAGGAGAAATAACAATAGACACCTCAGAAATTCAAAGAATCCTTAATGAATAGTACAAAAAACTTTATTCTCAGAAATATGAAAATCTGAAAGAAATTGACCAATATTTAGAAGTATGCCAGCTTCCTAGACTTAAGCAGAAAGAATTGGAAATGCTGAGCAGACCTATATCAAGTACTGAAATAGAATCAACTATATGAAATCTCCCAAAAAAGAAGAGTCCGTGACCAGATGGCTTCCCATCAGGGTTCTTATCTCTGCTTTTAGAGTTAAGGCTTCTCTCCTTGTGCCTCTCCCCACCTCCTTGCACAAGGTTTACTTCTACATTGACTTCAAGTCTTTTTATTGAGGGACCTTTGAAGTGGGTCACATTCCTGGATTACCCTCTCCCCACACACACACCTCTCTTACCACTTACTGC
>CAUYQV010156142.1:0-23425 GCA_963574575.1 Galagoides demidoff | reverse complement strand
CCCACCTGAGTCAAGCTGTTGAAACTGTTCAGCTGTGTGGGAGGCAGAGCCTCTAGCACCCCATACCTCACCTTTGTGCAAATACATAAAAGAGCTCCTTTCTCAAGATACTTTATTTCCATCAGCTGGAAAATTATCATTATAAATCTAGAAATCCACAGTGCATGGCTTGGCGCCTGTGGCTCAAGGAGCTAAGGCGCCGGCTACGTACACTTGAGCTGGCGGGTTCAAATCCAGCCCGGGCCCGCCAAACAACAATGATGGCTGCAACCAAAAAATGGCTGGGCGTTGTGGCAGGAGCCTGTGGTCCCAGCTACTTGGGAGGCGGAGGCAAGAGACTCGCTTGAGCCCAGGAGTTGGAGGTTGCTATGAGCCGTGATGCCATGGCACTCTGGCACTCTACCCAGGGGGACAGCTTGAGGCTCTGTCTCCAAAAAAAAAAAAAAAAAAGAATTCCAACCGGCTGGGCATGGTGGCTCATGCCTGCGCTCTGGAAGACTAAGGCAGCAGTATCCCTTGATCTCAGAAACGCAGGACCAGCCCAAGCAAGAGCAAAGCCACATCTCTGGTAAAAATAGAAAACTAGCCAGGTGTGGCACTCCTGTAGTCCCAGCTACTTGGAAGGTAGAGACAAGAGGATCTTGAACCTCAGAGTCTGAGGTTGCTGTGAGACATGATACCATAACACTTTACCCAGGGCAACAAAGCGAGATTCTGTTTAAAAACAGGAAAAAAAAAATACATGGAAATGATGCTATGTAATTTTCAGAATTCTTCACATTCATTTTCTCACTGACTAAGCAAACCCCACACAATGGGAGAGATGAAAGCTATCAGCTTGATTTCTCTGGTCATAGAATAATAGGACACAGAACTAGAAGGATTCTGAGAGACCAAGGGTCCCCAGTCTATAGATCGTTCCCAACCAGGACCTGCAGAGTTCCTCAGAGGCACCTGTAAACTGTGTGAGCATTAAGTGCTATTGACCATTTGAATAAATAATGCACTGTACATAGATGCAAATCAGTTTGTGTGTAGATGTTCTGGTTAGAGACTAAATAAAAGATTATTTTTAAAACTAGACTCAGTTAAAACATCTGGAAAAATGTCAGTAGGCCTTCTGAATGAGATCTAGCATCCAAGGTCTAGATGGGAGAGTGGACATGAATGGCATCTTGCAGCAGGTTTGGGGAGGGTGGAGTCCTGGTCTCTTCATTCCCAGCCCAGGGAGAGATGTCCCCTGGCACAGTCTGTCTCCCCTCATGGAATAATGTGTTGCGCTTTCTCAGACAATGGTGCGTGGACACAGAATAGCTGTCCACTCTTGTCTTCAGTCATGTTGTGAAGCATGGGAACGGGACATCATGGAGCATCTTCAGGGTCTCCTGGCTGAAGCTGCCAATTGTTTGGCCAGTTCAAAGGAACTTGAGCACGGGGCACAACTTTCAATCTGGACTTTGACTTGTGATATTCTGGGAGGAGGAAAATAACACAGGTGTTAGCCACAGCCAGTTGTTTGTGGGTCCCCTTCCCCCACAACACCTCACACTAACCCTGACCTCTGTTCATGCAGCACCTCCTGCTGACATCACTCTCCCAAACACTCCTCCCCAGATGACCTTCCCTCCTCAAAGATCAAAATTGGTTCCTGCCACCTCCTGCAGGGCTCCTGGGCCCATCTTGCTTCATTGTCCTTAGCTACCACTCGCCTGGCATTTGATGGCTGTTTAATTTGTCATCGGTGAACAGTTGCCTTTTCTATTAGCAGATGAAGTGTTTGAAAGCAAAACCTTCTGCAAAGGCTCACTGCACTTTGCACAGCTAAGAACATGGGAGGCTGTCATTATCCACTGATTGAGTGAACGTGTAAGTGCGTGAATGAATGGTTAGTAAAACCAGAGATGGAGTTAGAGCAACTGGGATGCCAGGTGTTTCTATGATTTTTTTTGCAAAGCACTCAGATCACTCTGGAAGCTATTACTTAACCCACCCTAGAGGGCAAATTCTCCATAACTTCCCTGTTCTCCAGGAGAACAGAATGAGGCCAAGAAAAAAGAGGTCTGTGGTCTTGAGAAGTTCCCACCAGGAAAACAAGCCAAGGTGAAACAGAACATTTGAACGCCAAGGCAAAACTATCCTGAAATAAGACCAGTTTTTTTGAGAGACTTCTCAAGTGGTTTCGAAAAGTATCTCCAGGAGAGAATGACAGAAGTGATAGTAACCTCACTGCAAAACGGGTCTGGCTTCCCAGCTCAGTGCCTGTGGCTCAAGTGGCTAAGTTGCCAGCCACATACACCTAAGGCAGCAGGTTCAAATCCAGCCCGGGCCTGCCAAAAAACAATGATGGCTGCAACCAAAAAAATAGCTAGGCGTTGTGTCAGGTGCCTGTGGTCCCAGCTACTTGGGAGGCTGAGGCAGGAGACTCGCTTGAGCCCAGGAGTTGGAGGTTGCTGTGAGCTGTGATGCTACAGCACTCTACCCAGGGTGACAGCTTGAGGCTCTGTCTCAAAAAAAAAAAAAAAAAGACCCATCTCTGATATCCCCTTCTGCATGAAGCCTTCCATAGCACCCCTGGGAAGAGGGAGACACTTCTTTCCCTGTGGGCCCAGATGCCTTGTCCTTAGTCTGGTGGCAGCGCTGGCCACATGCGTTAAAGCCACTTGTGGGTGTGCCTGTTTCATACTGCGGTGATACCCCCTCTTGTCTATCATCATATTTAACACATGGTGAGACTGGAATTTCTATGGAATGACTTTCCCCATCTTTACCTTGGTGAAAATAGCCCAAGGTTGTGTAATCTTGAACAAGTCTGTTCCCATTTTTGATATGATTTTCCCATTTCTAATGTTAGAGGATTAAGTGAAATAACCTCGTAGGCCCTCACAGCACTGTTTTCCTGTGATTTTTGAGCTCTTATTTCACCAGGCTTCTCTCAAATTCAGTTTTATTGTCTGTGTAGGGTGGTCTGGGAATTACATCATTACAAAGACCTCTTTCTTCCCTCCACTAATGAAGGAACCTTTGTGTCGGGAGGAGGAGATGGATACCAGGATAAGTGGGCCCCAGCCCAAGGACACCTCCATATTAGGAATCGGTCTTCTTGTCTTCATGGAATATCTCTAGTTGGATAATGAGCACAGCTCATAATTCTGTTTTAGCCATTAGTCTAAGAGATGAAATTCTCATGTAAACATTGGTAAGCATCTAAAATCTCCACTCACTGTCATGGAACAAAGAGCAACATTTGAGGGAAACCCTGTGATAACTTTAATAACAAAAAATATCTTTAAAAATAAAATATCTCCAAAAAATGAATTTAAAAATTCTGTTAAATTTTTAATAGATTGTTCAGCCTGAAATCAGTAGGAAATCCAAACCTGGGCTTTGCCTGAGAACCAGAGCCCTAGGACAAAGAACCCTAGGCCATATCGAACCCTAGGCCATATCCCTTTCTTTTCATGATCTCTGCAGATACCATGAAGGCAGAAGTTGTATTTGTTTGGCTTAGTTTTGTATCCTCAGTGCCTAGCATACCACCAGGTATTTAACAAATGCTCCAGAAAATGTTTCTTAACAAACTGCCTAAATTACCAGTGGGCATCTGATTCTCACTGACCTTCGTCAGATTACTCCAAACCCTGTTCTTACCTCTGATGACTCTTCTAGTTTCCAGATTCCATCCAGGCCTCAACTTTTAGTGCTCTCTATGTGTGTATGTGTAGCTTATTCAAGTGCCTGCTCCCTCCCTTCAGGAGTCTCTTTATCCTTTGTGTGAAGATAGTATCCCTTAGTCCTGCGATTTGGTAAACACACCAAGGTCCCTGAGATCTGGGGGTCCTAGAATCTGTGGGTGCTATTGTACAGCAGCAGCTAATTTCACCTGCAAAGAGGCCCATTGGCACTGGGGGTGATGGGAGGAAATATGAAGGCCAGTGTTGGCTTCATACAGAAAAGCTTGCTTTGCAGAAGTGACTTTGCACATGTCCTTGTTAGAGTAGAGTGCTTCAATGAATTCAGGAGGACTGCAGTCAATTGGCCCAGTGGCAAGTTCCAGGCAAGATAAGAGACTTGTGCAGACCAAACACTACAAGAGGGACTCAATTCAATTAATTACCAGTGTCTGCCCCATTCCCCTCCCCCACCTATTCCTTCTTGCCCATTTCAGCTTCATTTTCTCATGAAAGTACAAAGTAAAGGCAAACTGAAAGTCAGCCAGCAGCAGGGCCACTGGAACTCCTCAACAAGAGCTCTGGAACTACAACTCTCTTCACTTCAACCCATCAATACCAAAAAGAACATACTAAGAGGAGAGAGTGGGTCAATGCCACACCTTTGCCTAACCTCTGCTAATTATGATGCTTAATTTTTGTTTGCGCCTGGGACAAAAGTTTGCCTAGTGTGTGACTCGCTATAGACCCTCCCTAAAACCCAGTTCTGCTAGCATTTACTGAGTGATCATTCCATTTGTTTGGAACTGTGTAGCCTGCCCAAGTCTTGGTAAACCACTTTTGTAACCTTTGAATCAGCCTTAGGGCACTGTTAAGTCCTGGGTGGTAGGGGCAATGAACTTTGTTGATTTAAGTGGGAATATTCTTTGTTTGTTTTGTTTTGACCCAGCTAAAGTGCAGTGGCCTCATCATCTGCTCACTGCAACCTCAATATCCTGGGTTCAAGTGTTCCTCCTGCCTCAGCCTCCTGAGTGGCTGGGACTGAGGGCATGGGCCATCATGCCTGCTAACTTTTTCTACTTTTAGCAGAGATGGAGTCTCACTCTTGCTCAGGCTGGTCTCTAACTCCTGAGCTAGAGTGATCCTCTTACCTCAGCCTACCAGAGTGCTAGGATTATAGGCATGAGCCATTGCACCCAGCCCAAACAGGAATATTCTTTTTTTTTTGAGACAGAATCTCACTCTGTTGCCCTGGGTCATAACTCACAACAACCTCAAACTCTTAGGCTTAAGCAATCCTCTTACTTCATCCTCCCACCACAGCCCCCTGGCTGTTCATAGAGACAGAGTCTTGCTTTTGCTCTGACTGGTCTCAAGCTCCTGAGCTCAAGTGATCCATCTGCCTCATCCTTTGAAGAGGAAATTTCTTAATTATTACACATTCTCTTGGAGGAAAGAAGAATGAACCACATTAGTTAGCATCTGATTTTTTTAAATCAAAGTTTTTAATTCTCTATCATAAAATTAGCCCATGCTTATGGGATTTGGGGAAAAATAGGTAAAACAATTGTGCAAAGTTTCATCTTCTAAAAGCGATCACTGTTATTAGCATTTTACTTATTTTTTTCTATTCTTTATTATAGTTTTTTCTTCCTTTATAACTGTGAGTATACTATGTATATTACAAGTTTTTAAACTTTGTTTTTCATTTATTACAATGTAAATATGTTTCTCATATTTCTATGAATCTTATTAAACACAGTTTTTATAGGTGTATAACATTCCATTGAGTGATTGTCTTATTGTTTACTTTGGTCATCTTTGTTTTTTCATCTGAAAAGAATGTGACCTAATGCTTTTTAAAAAAATTATTCAGAATAATTTCCTTTACTTAGAGTCCCAGAAGTACAATTAAAGGGTCAAAAGGTAACAATTAGCTTGTTTAATCAATAGTTTAGAAGTGATAGCCAACGGGAAATGCCTGCTTTTGGGTCTCTGTAAACTCTTTGGTTGGTTATTTGTATGTAAAACCCACATTGTTAGGCTACCTGGGGTGGTCAGGGAAGAGCAGATTTGCAGTCTGGCCAGTAATGTGCTCAGAGAAAGGCTCCAGCACAGGGGAGCACAGATGGGTCTTTATTTCAGAACATTCCTTATGGCCATCCTTCCATCCACAGATGTCATCCTCACATCTGCTCCATTCTGACAGAGCCCAGTGTGTGGCTGCCTGGGGAAGCACAGCCACACCCCGTGCTCCCTCTACCCCTCACCAGTCCTGTGAGAGACCCAAGGGAGGTTTGGTCAAGAAGTCCCTCTTTCTCTTGAGCATGTCCTCCCCACCTCCCAATTCCTAAGTTCTTGGATTTACCCCATGACTTGGTAACCACAGACAAATAAATGGGAGGTAATCATAAGACCTGTGCACTATGGCAGACACTTTTAGGTGGAACCCTCAGGAGACATGGTGATGTCAAGCTGGGTCTTGAAGCCAGAGGAGGAACCCACCACCCCAGGCCCACAGGAGAAGGGATGATGGGCTTTGGGAGCCTTCTGAGTTTCGGTTGGATTTTGATAGTGGGTTGTGCTGATGCCTCAGGGGCTCAGTTTCCTCTACCTGCTCTGGAAGCCAGTAGTCAGGTGTCTCATTGCATCTGTGAAGAATGGGTCTGAGCCAGTTGGAGCATGTCATTATCATACTCAGCACTTCAGGAGTGCTCCCGGGAGTCACAGGCAGAAGTCAGTGCCCTCCCTGGGAGTGAGGTTTTGAGGACATCGAATCATACTCCATTCCCTTCACTCATTTGCTTGTCTCTTTTTTTTTTTTTTTTTTTTGAGACGAAGCCTTAAGCTAGCCCCCTGGGTAGAGTGCCATGGCATCACAGCTCATAGCAACCTCCAACTCCTGGGCTCAAGCGAGTCTCCTGCCTCTGCCTCCCAAGTGTCTGGGACCACAGGCGCCCGCCACAGCGCCCGGCCATTTTTTTTGGTTGCAGCCATCATTGTTGTTTGGCGGCCCGGGCTTGTCTCTTTTAAAAGCCAGAGGCAACTCCCCTGTTTGATGCTGTTAAAAACAGCCTGACTGTGAGGAGCCATGAATGAGGCTCACCCTGAAAATGCAGCACCTCCAGGGATGAGGCTGTTGGATTACCAACGAAGGGGCATGGCTGCCGGCCTGCCCCTCTCCCCTGGTGACACAGCCCAGGTGGAGCAGGCTCTGTGCTCGATTCTTTCTGGTATACATTCATTGGTAGAATCTCCTAGTTACAGTATTCCATCGGCTTTTCAATTCAAAACAATTATTCTAGAAAGCAGTTTTTGTCCTGGCCCATGTAGCTTTGGCTGTGGGGCATCCTGAAAACCCCTGGTGGGGAGGAGGAAGGAGAGTGGAGTGCGGAAGGGGTCTGCAGTCCCGGCACCACATTTAGGGGCAACGTGTGCCAGGTCTGTTGAGACAAACATCAAGTTAGCAGGTATAGAGGTTCTGAGCAGGAAATTCTTGGATTAATTAAGTGCCTGAGTCCTAGGTCAGGGAGACTCATGAGAGTTCAGGGTGGAGGTGGAGGGTTTCTCAGGTTCAGGTTCCTGATGACAGAAGCTGGCAGAGCTTAGCAGGCAGGTTAGGACCCTGCAGTCTCAGTGTGGAAGTCCTGGCCCTACGGAGTGGAGGTGGGTGGGAGGCTGCTAAAATTCACGCAAGGACCCTGGTCCTCACCACAACTCACCTGTTCCCCTTGAGGCTTAAAATAAACTTTCCTTTCAGTTGGGAGGATTTTTCTGTTACCATAAGGCTGAGCTCTCTCTGGCTCTCAGCCCTGGTGATGGGGCATGCAGTAGTGACAGCTGAGAGAAGCTGGGGCAATAGGAACTGACAGTTTTGATGCTGTTTGCAAAACACAGGAGGAGGGTAACACAATTCTGTTTTATAGCAACTCTCAGGATGTAGGCAAGTCCTGAATATCCCTTTGCAAGGAGTAGCAGCTGCCACTGGACTGAGGGTTACAAAGCCTCTCTTGCTGGGCCCAGTGGCTCTTCCATCACGTGCCCGAGTTCCTGGAGAACAGAATGATCTCTTCACCTGCATTTCCTCCCTGGCCGTCATTATGGTAAATTGCAGGGCTCCCATGATGACTGTAGAGAGGCAGATTGATCTGTTCCTTCTGATTGTTGCTGCGCTGAACGTGGCTGAGGTGATGGGCACCCAGATTTCACACCTTGTAATGGCCCTGCCAGGGTGGATGTTAGCACAATTGGGACCTGACACTTCAATAAATCTGAGACATTCTGCCGCAGAGATCAAAGTTCAGAATTGCTTAAATTGGTGTTGGAGCAGGTGGGAAACAGGAGTCCAGGGCCATGAATTGGATAGATGGCAATTGTCGTTCAGTTTGTAAGGCCTGCATATCAGCTTTTCAGATGATATGACATCAATTTAAGTAATTTGGGCTCCCAGCTTCCTAGCCCTTTCTGTACTACTGGTTCTGGGAAGTGTGATTTATGGTCTAGCTTATGCTTTGGGGGGGAGGGCGGTGCAGAAACCCACACCCCTGCTTGTATCTCTGGGGCTGGAGGGTTGAGTTTGTGCAGGGTTGAGATCAATGACTTATCAGTTTTCTTGGGAGTGTGGATGACAATTTCATCTCCTGCCCGGATGCCCTGGAAACTCCTCCAGCTACACTTCCAGCCATAACCTCTTACCTTAACTTCAGGCCCATTAGCATGTGTGTGCCATGTCATTGTCACTTGCATACAGAGATGGACCTGGATTTCAACATGAGGCACAGTTCCTAAAAGCTTCTGATGAGGTGGGAAAATTCTGTTTTCTGATGGCAGCTCAAGTCCAGAGGAGAGGTGGTCTGATCCGTATGGAGGGTGGGTACCTTTTATTTGTAATATAGCAGTTTTATTAAGATATAGTTCACTCAAGTAAATGGCATAATACCTATGCACAGTTAGGCAACCATTTGCCACAATCACTTTAAAAACATTTTCATCATCCCAGAAAGCAGCCCCGTACCCATTAGCAGTCAGTCACTCTCCCTCCCTTCCCTGCCCTCCATCCACAAGTAATTACTAATCTATTACACTCCCCACCTCTGTTCATTTATCTATTGTAGACATTGTGTATAAATGAAATCATACAACATGCGGTCTTTTGTGCCTGGTCTCTTTCACTTAGCGTAATGTTTTTAAGCTTCATCCATGTTATAGTGTGTCTCAGCCCTTCATTCCTTTTTATGGCTAAGAAATATTCTATTATATGGATATACCACATTTTGTTTATCCACTTATCAGCTGATGGACACTGGATTGTTTGCATTATTTGGCTGTTATGAATAATGTGGCTATGAATTTTCATGTACAGGTTTTTGCATAGACATCTATTTTCATTTCTCCTGGGTATGTACCAGAGCAGTGTGGCTGGATCATATGGTGACTCTGTGAGATTTTGAAGTACTGGTGAGCTGTTTTCCAAGCAGGTGCATTGGTCTACATTCCCACCAGCGATGTATAAGAATCCCAATTTCTTACATCTTGCCAATAGTTGCTATTGTCTGCCCTCTTGATAGCTGTCCTACTGTGTGTGAAGAGGTCTCCCTTTGGTTCTTTTGTGTATTTCCCTGATGCCTAACACTGAGCATTCTTCATGTGCTCAGTGTTTTGGCCATTTGTATATCTGCTTGGGCAGTTATGCAAAATTTACTGCAGAGTCCAGCGGGTCTCTCCTCAGTCCTTCACGTTATGAGAGGTCTGGCTGTTCACCCAGAAAGAAGCAGGCTCTGGAAATCTCTGTCTCTCATTTTTTTAACCTGGGGATGCCAGAGGCATGCAGCATCTTGTATTACACATGCTTCATCTTGCAGAGTGACTGTGTTCCTGAAATACTTCCTGTTAAGCAAATTGTTAGAATCCTGTTATACCACTGGATTTTATTATTCAATTAGAAATTATTCGAATACAATTTTAACCCCAAATTGAAAAAGAAAGGAAAGTAGCAAAGATTTAAACTTTATACATTGAAGTAAACTGTGGACATTCTTGCTTATCTACTGTTATTTTTCAGATAATAACAATAACAACAAGAACAACAACAATTAGTGCACAGAGGCCACCGCTTACACTATGGTGAGCCAGGCACTGTATTGGGTGCTTTACATATCTTAAGATCAAATAGATATTATTAGCATCTTTATCACTTTACAGATTAAAAAAGCTGAGATAGAGGCCAGGTGACATGCCCAAGGTCATAACAGATAAGCCCCACATTCTCAGGAGCTTAGCACCATAAAAGTTTGCTTCTGGCTTACAGCAGAACCTGGTGGCATTGTTCTTGATTGAACTGTCTTCCACATGGTCCTTCAGGGACCTAAGTCCATTTCATCTGATGGCTCTGCCTTCCTCCAGGTTCTACTAGACTTCACTCAGAAGCAGGTGAGACTCCGTGAGAGGTTTCAAAGCCCAGCCTGGGTGTGGTGCACATCATGTCTGCCACTGCCCAGAACTCACCTAAGTGCAAGAGAGGCTGGGAAAGATGGTTTCGCTGTTTACTTAGAAGAAAAGGAAATGGGTTTTGGCAAACAAATGCCTCATTTTGCCTTTGCTAGCAAGTGGGAGACATGGATTTAAACCCAGGAAGCCTGGCTTTAGGAGCTTGCTCTTAACTGATACATTCTACTGCCTTACTCTCAATAGTTGCACAGAGGTCTGAGAAAAATGCAGTTATGGAGGCTTTTACTCATTTTCTTTTCACGAGTAATTGTATTTGGTTGCCTGGATGCTGTTGAAGTCACTGTCTTTCAGAAAAGAACAGGAATAAAAACTAGTATTAATCAAGTACCGTGTTTCCCCAAAAATAAGGCACTGTCTTATATTTATTTTTTCTCAAGAAGACACACTAGGGCTTATTTTCGGGGGATGTTGTTCTCTCTGTGCTGAAATGCATGGTGTGGCTATGCAGATACACTGCATAGCCACGCCCATCACTAGGTCTTATTATCGGGGTAGGGTTTATATTTAACAAATGCGTAGAAATCTTGCTAGGGCTTATTTTTTGGGTAGGTCTTATTTTCGGGGAAACTCTGTGCCAGGCATTATTCTAAGCATTTACACGTTCTATTTCATTTATTCCTCAGTGTAACCCGATGAGATAGGGAATTATTTCCCTTTTCCAGGTGAGGAAGCTGAAGCAGAAAGCTTAGTTCTCTGTCCAAGGCCATATATGGATGTGTTATCACAGGACTTTGAAAGCCCCTCGCCTCCACACACACAATCACTGTGCCTAGGTAGAGATTGAAGGGAAGAGGAGAGAAACCTTTACATGGCAGTGACGAGCCAATCAGTAGAACGCAAATCTCAAGGGGAGGTCTTATGGTATTAAGGAAACATTGTTAACTTGTTAGGTGTGAGAATGATGTTGTGGTTGTGTTTCAGAAGGTGCATACTGAAATGTTTATGGATAATTTGATAAAATGTCTCAGATTTGCTTTGGTGATATAGTATAGTGTTTGAGGTATAGATGGAAATAAGAATGAGTACAAGTTATTCAATATTGTAGAATGGTGATGGGGACGTGTAGGATTGTTATGCTATGTTTTGGGTATATCTGACATTTTCCATGGCAATTACAGCTATCTCATGGTATACTTGGGGAATTTGCTCCAGAAGCCCCAACAATACTGAATCCATGCCTAGTCAAGTCCTGGGTCTTGGTCCTCTCTGTCTTTGGGCTTCACACCCTATAAATACTATATTTGATATTCACACTGGTTGATAAAAAACCCACCAGTAATGGCTCGGCGCCTGTGGCTCAATCGGCTAAGGCGCCAGCCACGTAAGGTGGCGGGTTCGAATCCCCAGCCCGGGCCTGCCAAACAACAATGATGGCTGCAACCAAAAAATGGCCGGGCGTTGTGGTGGGCACCTGTGGTCCCAGCTACTTGGGAGGCGGAGGCGGGAGACTTGCTTGAGCCCAGGAGTTGGAGGTTGCTATGAGCTGTGATGCCATGGCACTCTACCCAGGTGGATAGCTTGAGGCTCCGTCTCAAAAAAAAAAGAGATCAAGGTCTTAGCTAAGTTTT
The DNA here is from genome assembly GCA_963574575.1 of Galagoides demidoff. NCBI lineage: Eukaryota > Metazoa > Chordata > Mammalia > Primates > Galagidae > Galagoides > Galagoides demidoff. Next base: position 11,682 of record CAUYQV010156142.1, on the reverse strand, counting down.
ATTTATTTATTTTTTTGGCCAGGGTTGAGTTTGAACCCACCACCTCTAACATACGGGGTCTGCGCCCTACCCTTTTGAGCCACAGGTGCCTCCCATTAGCTAAGTTTTATTATCCAGAAAACATGATGCCTAGATCCCCTCCATGGCTGCCTCTATCCAACCTGCTGACATCTCTTGAAAAGTCTGACATGGGTAAGCAACAGTGGGGGTGATTCTTGCACATTCAAGGGGCTGGTGTGACCGCTTATCCACAGGGGGAGTCCTCTTTCAATTCTGTGCAAGTGGACAGCCACAAAGCGCATTTTTTCTTGTCCACTTAGGCTGAGGCTATGAAAAATGCCAACGACTTATCGGAAACTATTCCATCACCCTTGAGCAGTCTACAATCTTGGGAGAAAGTCCATGTCTCCATGGGGAGACAGCGTCAGGGCACGTCCTGGGGTAGTGACAGTGTGTCATGTGTACATATGTACTTGCAGCCCAAGCTCTATGCATGTGCCCCCCAGATGAGCACAATTCAGGAGTGATTATCCACTGTTTCACAATGTCCACTGTTTGCCCTGACACCCGACAAAGGCAGCCCTCACACTTACATGATTTGTTAGGGACACTCTAGGGTATGGTTCTGGTTTTGCTTTTTTAATTTTTTATTAGTAGTCTCTAACATGTAAACACCAGGAGATTTCACACAAAAACCTTTCTCTTTTGTAAATGGGAGAGAGCTGACATCCCAGGGCTCACGTCTTCACAAAAAAGCAACACGCAGCCAGAGCTGGGTAGTGACAACCCCCTTTAGTTACAGTCTGTGCTTAGGAGTTTGCTACAGGCCCCAGCATTCCCTAATGCCTCACACTCAGGCTGCTTCCCTCTTTTAGGTTACCTGTCTAGGCCTTGTAGATACTGGGACTTGTAGCCTCTGTGTGGTAGACTGAATAATGGCCCACAAAGGATCTGATTCCTGGAATTCCTTCACTTTATATGATAAAAGGGACTTTGCAGAAGGAATTAGGTTAGGGATCTTGAGGTAGGGACATTATCTTGGATTCTCCACGTGAACCCTAAATACAATCAGGAGTGTTCTCATAAGAGACAGAGAGAGACTTGAATACAAAAGAGGAAACAGCAAGGGAACAACAGAAGCAGGAAACAATGTAACCTAGTGATTTTTACCCTCAAATTAATTTGAAATTAAAAAAAAAAAAGAAGTAGAGATTAGGATTGTGGCCATAACCTAAGATTGCCAGCAGCCACTAGGAGCTGATGCTCCCCTAGAGACTCCAAAAGGCGGCAGCTCTTTGACGCCTTAACTTTAGTGCCCTAAGACTCATTTCAGACATCTCGCTTCCGCATCTGCAGGAGAATAAGTTATTATTGTTTTAGCCTCTAAACTGGTTGGTCATTACGGCCTGGGGAGGAAGCTAATTTAATACACTCTGGCAACAGATGAATTCAACAAAATGCCCTGAGCACACAGAATAGAGTGGGCAGGTGCTACCCCCAAGCAGCCTATACCTAGTAGGAGAAAATAAATGATAATGGCCTGGAACACAGGCAGAACAGGGGATGGCTGAGTCCCCAGGAATTCTGGGGACATACCCGAGGAACTTCTAACCCCGGATGGCAGCTTCCAGAGGGAGCTGTTTTCCAGGTCTGTATACATCCACCTTGTTGAGCAACGAAACTCCTCTAAGGCCTTGAGGGTGCTGAGGCCAAGGGGCCTGGTGTGTGTGCACAGGTGGGTGGGGGCAGGGCGGCTCCCGGGAGGGCGGGGGCTCCTTACCTCGCGTGCTGGATGAACTGGGTGGCCTTGTCAGCATACTTCTGTGCAAGGTCATTCAGGTTCACTGGCTGTTCCACGATGCTGAGGTTTTCGTAGAGAGGAAGGGCGACATCAGTGTAACAGTCTCTCTCGAGGTTCCTGGGTGTGGACACTAAAGTTATTCATTTCCACAACCTGAGTAGTTACGAAATAGAACAAAATGTTTTCAGGCAAAGGCGCACATAACTACAAAATGCTTAACAGCCGGGTCCCAAATGATTTTGCCACTCAGCCATTGTCTCCAAGTGTAAAGCCAACGTATCACTCTCTTCCATACCCTTTGAATAGATATTTATGCTTCTAGGACAAGCTGGTCGCTCTGTGAGGCTCACACAGACTCTTGTGAACTAGGGACATTATGACTCCCATTTTGCAGGTAGAGAAACTGTGGCCTCAACAGCCTAGTTAATTTCCAGCAGAGTCTTGTAGCTAATCAGTAACCCCTCTGCCGGCTTTCTCCACTGTCCAACCCGAATGTTGGTCTCTGTGTATGGTGTGCACCATTGTCTGACAACAGGACAGAATACACAAGCTGGCCTGAGACAATTTTAATTTTCAACCATGTTCGGGGACTTGGGAGGAACTTGAGTGGTTGGAGGAAAAACATGGAAACGAAACCAATAATATGTTCTGGAAAAAACCAACTCCAACTTTGATCTTACAGATGAAAATGAATCTAGCCATGGCTGGTCCATCCGTGCGACTGAATGGTTACTCTGATTGCCGTCATGGGCAAGTTCGCTAAGCTTCCAGAGCTTGAGTTTCCTTCTCTGCAGCATGGGGTGGCTCATGCCCTCTGTACAGGGGTATCAGAAGTCTCAAGGAGATGAGGTGCATTCCACATTGCTCTGTATTTTAGGAATTCAGTAAAAACTTGAGCTCTCAGCTCTGGACACCACAAAGAACCAGGAGAGAAGCTGAGAGGAGCAAAGAGAGAAGAGAGTGACAGAAGGCTCCTGGGGCAGGAAAAATTATCCTACTATGGCAGGAAAGAACCCGTGAAGAAATCAGAACTCCTCACCACACCTGCGTGCTCACACACTCCGTTATAGAACACAGAAGATAAGGTCAGACAGGGTAGATAATTGCCAAGGAGCACAATTTTTTTTTAAAGAGAAAAGGCGTTATCACCATGCTGGGCATTGCAACGATAACCCCATATTTGTGTTGAGCTTTTGGTTATGTAATGGCAACGCCACCATCATTTCCATTTGCTCCTTTTATTCCCCCTTAAGCCAATCCTTTGCTTTCTATTTGATTTTAACACAGATTACAAAGAGATTGGCTGACATGTGTCATCCTTTGATATGGCCAGGGGTGATTACAGGTGTGCTGGCCAGGCCACCGCTGGTGAGGAGGGTCACGACATGCTCTCAAACCTCTCTTCTCATGCTGTGACCTGCACACAAACCATGTGGGCATCTTGCTAAAATGCAGGCCTCAAGATAGGGTCTGGATTTCTGCCTTTCCTTTGCTTTTTCGAGTTTCATTCTGTTGCCCAGGCTAGAATGCAGTGACATGATCACAGCTCGCTTCAGCCTGGAGTTCTGGGGCCTGAGCAACGCTCCTGCCTCAGCCTCCTCAGTAGTGGAAGGCTGGACTTCAGGCTGTGCTAACACACCCAGCTAATTTTTTTTCTTCCCAAAAGAAAAAAGACAGATCTCATGGAAGAAGCCCAAGTGCCCATCGATCCACGAATGGATCAACAAACTGTGGTATATGTACACCACGGAATACTACGCAGCCATTAAGAAGGATGGCGACTTTACGTCCTTCATGTTCACATGGATGGAGCTAGAGAATGTTCTTCTGAGCAAAGTATCACAAGAATGGAGGAAAAAGTATCCAGTGAACACACCCCTATTATGAAGCTAATTTATACTTTTTATATGAAAGCTATAACCAAATAGCCTAAGAATATGGAGAGGGGGGTGGGAGAAGGGAGGGGGGAATGGGTGGAGGGAGGGGGATGGGAGGGATCACTTCTGAAGTTTATCTTTCAGGGGTATAAGTGAATCTTTCTAAGAGTAGAATGTGAACATTTTAAAATAATAACTGAGAAAATGACACGAAGGCTCTGTTGACCAGTTTGATGGAAATATTTCGGATTGCATGTGAAAATCCCACACTGTACCTCAGAAGTGCATTAATGTACATAGGTACCATTCAATAAAAATAAATAAATAAATAAATAAAAATAGAAAAACTGAGGCAAGAGGATTGCTTGAGCCCAAGAGCTGGAGGGTGCTGTGAGCTATGATGCCATACCCAGGGCAACAGTTTGAGACTGCCTAAAAAAAAAAAAAAAAAAAAAAAGAGAGAGAGAGATACTCTTGCCTCAGCCTCCCGAGTAGCTGTGACTACAGGTGCCTGTCACAACACCCAGCAAGTTTTTCTACTTTTAGTAGAGGTGGGTCTCTCTCTTGCTCAGTTTCATCTGGAACTCCAGAGCTCAGGCTATCCACCCTCCTCGGCCCCCCAGAGTGCTAGAACTACAGGTATGAGCACCGCACCCAGCCCTCTCATTTTTCTTCTCTCTACTTTCTTCCTCGCAGCATATACCCAGCTGGAGAAACCCTCAGGGGCCCTCACTAGAACTAATCTGATTTCAGGATTTTTAATGTGATACATTTTCACCCAGCCCCACATTTTCCAGAAGGGCCACACTTGACACAAAGTAGACTTTGCTCTGGATGAAATGTGAAAAATTTATAATCAAATAGCTTCCTCCCCTTCCTGGTGCCCTGTCACTGGTCTCTGAAAAACATAATTTGTAAGGACCTTTTTCCTGTACTCAACTTTTTAGAAAGTAAAATAACAGAAAAAAGGAGAAGAGGTTCTCTAGGAATTCTGCCAACTCTCTACCATTAGGTCTTCTCTGGGTTTACAGCTGAAATAGTTAAGGAGGCAGAGTTTGCACTGTTTTGTCTGTTTGTCCAAACCTGAACAGAACATTTGCTTAAGTTTGCGGCTCTCTAAAGATTCTGTCCTGTTGTATACCCCCCCTCACCTGCTTTTTGGGGGCAAATTCTTCTAATAAATTATCGGCATGGTTGTTTTCACTTCTTAACTTCAAATAATTTGGTTTTTATCTCTATTGCAAATGTAATTAAAGGCCATATCCACTCCTGAATAGCCAGATTCAAATGCCCCCTTCTCAGTCTCTATTGACTCCTAGAGTCCCCCGGGAGCTTGTTACTAGGAGTCACTTTCTAAGGGATGGGTCTTCTATTTTTTTTATAATTGAAAAAATTACATCAACAGTATAACAACATTATACAATAGCTCTAGATTAAAGATTAAAAAAGCCACCCACAATGCCACTACCTCCAGAAGAGGTAAACATTTTTAAAAAATTGTGTTTATGGCTCGGTGCCTGTGGCTCAATCGGCTAAGGCGCCAACCACGTACACCTAAGGTGGCAGGTTCGAATCCCCAACCTGGGCCCACCAAACAACAATGATGGCTGCAACAAAAAAATGGCCGGGCGTTGTGGCGGGCGCCTGTGGTCCCAGCTACTTGGGAGGCGGAGGCAGGAGACTCGCTTGAGCCCAGGAGTTGGACGTTGCTATGAGCTGTGATGCCATGGCACTCTACCCAGGGGGATAGCTTGAGGCTCCGTCTCAAAAAAAAAAAAAATCAAGATGTAGAACCATATTCTCCCTCCCAAAAAACTTCCTTCTTGTACTTTTTCTGTGCTTAGCAACCAGTGATCTATTTTCTGTTTTCTTAACACTTTTGCTTTTTTAGAATGTTACCTAAGTGAACTCCTGCAGTAAACGGTAGAATATGACTTCCTTCACTTAGTAATAATGCACGAGAATCATCTGCAGTGTAGTAGGTACCACTAGTTTATTAAAGTCCAGAGTTGGATAAGTGAAGATTTTATTCAGACCTGCTGCAATAAGAATAACACTTTGACTTCAAAAATAATCAGACATCTCATCTCAAAATCAAACAGAAACTGGCTTTTGTTTTTGCAAGAAGTTAAGAAAGGGTAAGAAATAACTTGTGCATTGAGAGCGTGGTAGGGAAAAGAGCAGGTGGTTAACATCTAAAGCATTTCAACAGAAACCTTTGCTCTTTATAGTCAGATTCTGCAAATAAACTTCAATGTGAGCTGTTTTTGCACATTAGTGGTTTAGCACTTATTGAAATTAAGTGATGGGTATATCCTTCCAGGAGTTTATCATACAAATACAAACTTAAATTCTTATTTTCAACTCCTTTTTTTTTTTTTTTTGCAGTTTCTGACCAGGGTTGGGTTTGAACCTGCCACCTCCGGCATATGGGACCAGCACCCTACTCCTTTGAGTCACAGGCACCGCCCTCAACTCCTTTATTTTACAAAATATGCCATATTACACTCACCCTTCTGCACTTTGGTTTTTTTTTTTCTTTTTTTACTTAACAATATATCCCAGAATCACTATGAAGTTGTGACTTCTCAGTGCTATGGATGTTACCTACAAACACAAACAATGTAACCTAACTGTATGTATTCTTATATTAATCTGAAATTTCAAAAAAAAGAGAAAGAGAAAAACAAATAAACTCTCTGGGAATGTGTGGATGTTCTTGGTCCATCCATGGGGGCTAGCCTTGTCATTACTCCATTTGAAAACTGAAACCTCATTTTTCTCATGACAAGATTGGCCCTCTAGACCGATGCTGAGGTCCCTAAGGCATGTACATAGTTATTCCCAGCTGAGGTCTTGCTACCCACCCATAACTTCCCTAGGGACTTTGGTCTTTGCACCTCGTATTTTATATTTTTTTGATGTTACTATAATTGGTGCTATTTTTATATTTTAATTTCCACTTGATAATTGCTAGTTCATGGAAATACAATTTTTATGCATTAACATTGTATTGTACAGCTTTGCGAATAACTTCATTTATTCTAGTAGCCTCTTGGTAGATTCTTTAGTATTTTATATACAGACAACCATATTTTCTATGAATAGAAACACCTTTATTTCTTTCAGTCTGTATGGCATTTAATTTTTTTTTTCATGCCTTATTGCCCCTGTTAGTAGCCCCAGTGAAGTGTTAAATTGGATAGGTGAGAGCAGACATTCTTGCCTTTTTCCAGGTCACTGGGGGAACATGTTCATTCTTTCACCATTAAGCATGATGGTAGCTGTTGTTTCTCTGTAGATGCCCATTCAGGTTGAGGAAGGTCCTTCTAATTTGTCTAGAATGGTTATTATGGATGAGTAAATAATAAATCTTCACATGCTTTTGCTGCATTTGTTGAGATGTTCATAGTTTTTTCTCTTCTTACTCTATTCTGTTAACATGGTGAATAACATTGATTTATTTTCTAATGTTCCCTCAGTACTTTTAACCAGATTGTGATTGTATATTATGGAGGTAACTCTGAATTATTATGTTCCTTTAGACCCTAATTTCTACTTTTAAATTTTTTTTTTATATTTTACTGTATCATAACTGGAAGATTGGCTGTGCAGAAATTCAGTTTTTATTATGGCTAGTTTATTTGGGTCATGACTATTTTTTGTGGACCAGGACCTTTTGTGATATAGGTTGGCAATAGGAGATTTGAAGTATAGCTGAGTTTAGAGTTGATTCTATAATAAATTTAATTTTCTGTCCCTAAGATCATCATGAGATGGAGATTCTGATATTTGTATATTATAGGTAGACATCTCCGAGGAAATTGTCCAGAAGTTCAATCTCCTTCAACACTTCTCAAGGTTTTTTGTACCTTTTCATCATTGCAGTCCTAACTGGAGGTGTGGTTGTACTTTTTATTGTTTTGTCAGGTAAGTTACATTTTCTCCAACTTGTATGATATTCTTAACACATGTATATGGTCCAGATTTTTGGAGCTCCATTAGATGCTAGACACTATGTGAAATGCTTGAGGTATATATCACTGGACAAAATACATTTAAAAATATATATTTATAACAAAATTATATGTATATTCATACATCTGTACATTGTATGTGTATGTCACACACACACACACACACACACAAAAGCCTACAAGAAGCTCTAGATTATACTTTGGTACCAAAAAATCATATTTTGAATTCTGTTCTGTTCACTGATAGGTTTTGTACCGCCTAAGAAATACAGCATAGTAAAATCCAAAATAGGTAATGAATTTGCCTTTCTTCTACCAAGAGAAGGAAAGACTGCTATGAGAGAAGATGTGGAAGAAAGGAATATGTGATCTTAAGAAAGAGGACAGTTGTTGCTATAAAAATCAATTTCCTTGAAACTGTTAGTGTCAGTGTACACCTTAAAAAGCCAAGGGTCCAGGTACCCTGCTGGAAGACACTGGACCGATGACCATTGTGCTTATAAGACTTTTTCTTTTTAATTGAAACAAAGTGTTACTTTGTCACCCTCTGTAGAGTGTTGTAGAGTCATAACTCACAGCAACCTCAAACTCCTGGGCTCAAGGGATTCTCATGCCTCAGCCTCCCTAGTAGCTGGGACTACAGGCACCCACCACAATGCCTAGTTATTTTGTTTGTTTAGCAGACTCAGGCCAGGTTCAAACCCACAAGCCCAGGTACATGTGGCCTACACCCTAACCACTGAGTTATGGGTGCCCAGCTTAGAATAAGACTCTTGAGTGTTGAGTTAGGATTGCAACAATCCAACATAACTATTTCAAAATTGCCCTCAGGATGATAAACAAAAAATTTAAAAAAGGGGGAGAGAGATAAAAAGAGATAGGAAAATGTATTTATTGTAGTTCATTGTGTTAATCTTTTAGGGAGACAAGAAAAGGTGGTTTCAGAACCCTCTGTGTATGCTGCCTGCCTGAAAAGCTGGATTGGTTTTGAAAGTAAATGTTTTTATTTTTCTGAAAACACAAGGAATTGGACCTTCAGTCAAACCTTCTGTGCCTTGTTAGAAGCCAACCTTGCTCAATTTGAAACTCTGGAGGAATTGGTAAATAAATATTTTTGAGTCCTGTTTTCTGTTACTTGGCCCCCTGAGATGGGTAAGCTGCATAGGACTAAAGCTGAAATATGAGGAAGGATTTGATTTTAGGGAAAATTTGATGCATGAGAATGTCTAACATTTGTTGTGGGTATATTCTCTTTCTAGAACTCTGTGAGACTTTTTAAATGAAATTTCTCATCTAAAAAGACCTCATGGTTAACCTGCAAAGATATTATTCTCATTCTGCTAAGAAATGAGCTAGTTGTATAATTTGTCATCCAGATTGGGCCACTGGGGCATTGAAAGTAGACATTAATTATGGTGAAATAACAGAGATAAACTGAAATTCTCATTTTGTCACCCTTGGTATAGTGCTGTGGTATCACAGCTCACAGCAATCTCCAGCTCTTGGGCTTAAGCGATTTTCTTACCTCAGCCTCACAAGTAGCTGGGACTATAGGCACCAGCCAAAATGCCCAGCTATTTTTTTTATTGCAGTTTGGCCAGGGCTGGGTTAGAACCTGCCATCCTCAATACATGGGGCTGGTTCCCTACTTACTGAGCCACAGGCGCTGCCCACGTGTTGTCATTTTCTGTGTTTTATAATAGAATTTCCTGGAAAGACACAAAGGCCCTTCTGACCACTGGATTGGCCTTAGCCGAGAATCATCATAGGACATTTGGAAGTGGACAGACAACACTGAATACACCCTCTTGTCCGTTTGAAACTTCTTTTCCTTTTACCATGTTTGGAGGGAGTAGTGTTCATGAGATGAGAAGTGTAATATCACAGGAAGCTCACTACACTATCCGGTAAGAAAAGTAAATCTTTTGTGATGTTATTTAGTAGCTGTGCCTTTAGGAAAAGTTATTGTGATTTCAGTTGAAATCTCTAACATGATTGGTAACACTTGACATAGTACTTGCATTTTTATCCACTAATTTAAAGCTTCTCTTTGCTGAAACGACTGTTTAAAATGTAGACAGAATAGCTGGGACACAGCAAGGTTTCTACAATCCTAGGGAGCCAATGAGGAACTGGTGTCCCAAGGCGCTTAAGTCCTCTCCACTCCCTGCATCCACTTGTAAAAGGAAAGTACCCAAGGAACCTAAAGGAATCTCTCCCAAAGTTATATTGCCAGAAAGACACTAGTAACAGTTTCTTGGATTGTGAGCATTCTTTTTTTTTTTTTTTTTGAGACAGAGTCTTACTATGTCATGTTTGGTAGGGTGCTGTGGCATCACAGCTCACAGCATCCTCAAACTCTTGGGCTTAAGCGATTCTCTTGCCTCAGTTTCCCAAGTAGCTGGGACTACAACCTACCACCACAACACCTGGCTATCATTATTATTATTATTTTTTTGTTGCAGTCGTCACTGTTTTTAACTGGCCAGGGCCAGGTTTGAACCCACTAGCTTTGGGGTATGTGGCTGGCACCCTACTCACTGAGCTACAAGTGCCACTGGATTCTAAGCATTTTAATGGGAGTATTTGTATATAACTATTACATTGGAGCAGATAAAATGTAGGAACGCAATCATTTTCCTTAATCAAAGCTAATAAGCCCTTTTAGGAACTTACTAAATAAAATATTTTTTTTATTTTCACATACTTATGAAATAGTTTATGAGAAGGCTGAGCTGAAGGCTGATGATGGCAACATTTCATTTGGGTATAATAGCAACCATCAGTTAAATACCTAATAACCTTGAATAATAAATAAATAAATGAATGAATAATCAATGAATAATAATGTTTTGATTTTCAAGCAGGACCCTGAAAACATAAAGGAAACTAAATATAGAAATGGTGCGTCCTACTAAGAAGCATATTAATGACAAACTTTTGCTCTTTTATTCACATCAAAAAAATATGGTGTGGGAGTGCTGGAGATTGTAGGGAGGAGCAAATATAGATGTCAAACTTAGTAATACTTAATATTTTTTCATTTGGTTTTAGGTTTGTCATCAGAGGAGTTGGAGAATGTGCCTATTTGACTGACAATGGAATCAGTAGTGCCAGGACCTACACAGATAAGAAATGGATTTGTAGCAAGCCAAACAGTTATGTCAAACCTGCCAAATGGGAATGCCTTAAGGGGGAAAGATACTTTGTAAGTTGTATATTTGCTATTTCTATTTTTTTGTCTACCAAAAATATTATCAATATGCATTCATAATTTCTGCTATTTGGAAGGATGCAAACAATTAAAAATTGAAATACATAGTAGTATAATATAAGTATTTGGAAAACCATGTTTCTTTTTTCTTTTTTTGAGGCAGAGTCTCACTATGTCACCCTTGGTAGAGTACCATGGTGTCATAGCTCACAGCAACCTCAAAATCTTGAGCTTAAGTGATTCTCTTGCCCCAGCCTCCCAAGTAGTTGGCACTACAGGTGCCCGCCACAACACCTGGCTATTTTTTGTTTTAGTTGTCATTGTTTAGCTGGCCTGGGCCAGGTTTGAACTCACCAGCCTCAGTGTATGTGACTGGCGCCGTAAACACTGTGCTACAGACACTCACCTTATGTTTTAAAATTAAATGTTTGGGTATGAACTGATGCTTAGGTTTGGAATGTAGAGTACAATAAATATCAGTGAACTCCTCTCCTATGTGGGATAATTTTAATCTCCCACCTTATATGCACTCTTTTAATAAAAACTAGGAATTTGGGCAAAAGCAGTTTTGTGAAGTATTGTAAACCTTGTCAGAAGCTTAAGCTGCCTTGGATAAGCAGGCAAACCAGAACCTGCAGAACAGGAAAAACTTTCTGCATGGAACTCTGATTCCACTGTTGTTCACCCAAGCAGGTTGGGTTAATAGCCCTCTGTGCAGGGGAACAATTCTGAGGTTATGTGTGTGAAAAATCATTTTTCACTACATCTCACAGCAGGTGGCTTCCAAGCCTGCAAGAAAAACAGAACTGTTAA